>NW_011627465.1:149071-189265 GCF_000204515.1 Acromyrmex echinatior | reverse complement strand
ATTGTTCGATTTGTCCGGATTTTGGTGACGCACCCTGTAAAAATCAGTTCATGATTAGCTAACTGCTAAGTCTAATGACCAATCAGAACTTAACTAATCGCGCTTTTCTTATAAATTTAGATTTTCTATTTAATCCAAAATGTTATTTAACTCTTAATGTATTTGCTTATTATTTGGTAATATTTGTCGCTTTATTAGTTTTTGTGGAGAAAAAAGAAAAAATAAAACAAATAGACAATATTATAATTTAAGTTGCAATCTTAACAAATATATACTGGAAGTGAAATTGTCTATGCCATATATATTGTCTATGCCTTCCACGTGATCGTGTCCCAAGATCTTTCAGAACGATAAGCAGACCCTTCTCAATGTTATCCTCTCCCTCCAACACTATTTTCCAGTCCTCCCGCCACGCACGTTCAGAGCCGTCGCAAGCAAGTATGCAAGTATGCAAATATAACTTTTAGGATCAATAAAGATTCTAAACTAAAATAAAATAAATGGCTTCTTTTGATTTTGTCTCTTTCTCAGTATACATATTTATCTTTCGATGAAACTGCGCGTGGTATCCTATTCTGTAACTCGTTGAGACAGTAACGACATTGTTACCCTAGTAAAATTTTTCTTATAATTTTTATATAGATATTGGAACTTTTCAGAAATACTCAAATTTCTCTCAGAATATTTCATATAAGTGAAATATTCTGAAATTTCTCATAACTTTAAAAAAAATATTTTTAAATTTTTTAGATTTTACAATATTTCATCAGAAATTACATTTACAAAAAATCTTAGAAATCTTATGATTTTTCATAATTAACATATATGAAAAATTCTGAGAAAACAAGATTTTCTGAGAAGTGTTCCAATTTGTAGAAAAAAATGTAAAAAAATTATAAAATTATATAGAATATAAAATTATATATTTTGAAAAATTATATGAAAAATTCTGAGAAAAATTTTCACCAGGGTGCGCAGATATTTTATAATATAAAAACTACGCAATGATGTTACTGTTTTAACGAATTATGGCTCCTGCATAGGGAAAAGGGAGAGTAAGGTGACGATAAGTTTGTCGATTTTTCTTAATTTCTGTGATGAGGTAAAGAAACTAATTTATTTTTTCAAGTTTACTATATTCTTAATTATCATTTTTAAAAATTATAAAGTTGTTAAATAAATTACAATTTTTTAAAATTTAATTTTTTTAAGGATGTATCAATTTCATCATCTTGCTCCATATGTAGGTAAGATGACTTTTAGTAGTGAATAAGATGGCGAGAAATCAATTTAAGTTAAAAATATACTTTCTATGAGTAAAAAAAGATTTATTATTCATATTGTTTTAATATATTATGAGAGGTTTTAAAGAAAAATATAAATAAAATAAAACTTTTATATATTTATGAAAATAAAATTATTAAAACGTTAATTAACATTAACATAATTATATTTATGTATTATATGTACTGTATGTAATAATTACGTAATGAACTTATTAGTAAAATATATCTACTTACTACTGTGTATAGTCATAAATAAAATAAGATTTAAATTATCAAAGAAAAAATTATTAAAGAATATTAGAAAACTAAATTTGTATATCACAATTATATCACATGAAATCTAATATCTTAATATCACACAGAAAAATGTTTATAATTAGCCTTATTTTTAACCAAGTAGATATTTTATATGAGACAAACGTGAAAGTTATATTATAAAATATAAATGTTAATTTTTTATTGTGATATCATGAAGATATTTTGAAAAACTATATAACATACAGGAACAATGTGTAGAATATTACATAATTCTTCTCTTCTTCATAGTAATGTCTATATTAGTCATATTGATTGTATTGTGGGAAAAAAGATTTGAATCATGAGTATCAAATTATTTATTATTTGAGTTGCGAAAACATCACGCATGGTCACGCGTGAGTATATAACCTACAATCTGCCTCTATAAGAACGTCATTTTATCCATATACGACATTCGTTATCTTATACAGTTACCGTTTATTCCCAGAACAATAAGTCACGATAATGTCAAAATGAATCGGAAATGATTGAAAAATGACTTTAGTAATCATTTTGGAGTCATTTTGACATCATTTTGATATTATAATGACTTGTTCTGCTTGGGTTTTTATTTAATTAATAAAACCATTATAATTAATAAAACCATTATAATACGAAAAATAAAAAAATATTAATATGTTATTGTATTCGTTTAATTATACAATATTGCAACTTTATTTAAAAAATAAAAGTATATAATTATGTCATTCCTTACTCAAGCAGAACAAAAAGTTATGATAATATCAAAATGACGTCAAAATGACTCCAAAATGATTATTAAAAGTCATGTTTTGATCATGATGAAAAAATGATCAAATTGTGATTTCAAAATGTAATTTATATAAACACGCACTGTTTTAAATATCTTACAATAATTTAAACTTATAAATTAATATCTATATAAAAATTAAAAAACGTAATGTATACAAATACAAAATATTATTGACAAAAATATATAAACTGAATATAATTTTACTTAATTAAAAATATTCTAATACAGTATATATATATGTACTCTCTTAATAATATTATTTCTATAAAACATACAAATAATGAAAATATATTGTTAATAATTTCGTTAAAATTGTTGTTTATTATACAAATTTTTGTTTATTATATAATTTTCTTGTATTTATATAGACAATATTTTGTATTTATAATATAATACAATAATAATTATAGATAATTTTAAGTACTAAAAATATATAAAGGTGTCATATTAAATAGAAGTATCAATCAAGCGTCGAACGTGAAGCATCGTGAAATTATTTGCTAAAGACATGTCACATGATCAACATTGACGAATAGCAAGCTCACGATGCTCGACGCTTGACGCTGCTATGTGAAAGTACCTTTAGATAAACTTTAAGAATCGAATGGAGGGAATGCGCAATGCACTTATCTATCCCATATTTTTTATCTCTGTTGCGCAGTTCCCTCTATTTCGATTTCGCGTGATTTCGTGGGACTGGGATTTTCGTCTTATTCAAATGTTATCACTGGACGAGTTGTTGCAAGTGTAAACCAGCGTAAACGTACAAACTACCAGTCTTGTGAGATCACTTGAGCGAGATAGTGTGTCTCGTCTCGCTTTAGGTGTTATATCATCTTACCCATTTTTTGAAAAGCATTTCTGGCTTCGACTATGCATTAATACACTATTTGTCTTGATTATATCATTATTTCGTCTTATTCACTTGTTTTCACGATTTATTTACGATTCTGACCGGAATTGCCATCATTTTTGCGGCGAATGCCATTAATTTTGAAGAAGAAGAAGAAGTGCAAACTACCATCAACCATTATATAGCAGTTTAGTTTATAGCAATATTTGTTATTTAATATTCGCGATGACTGACGAAACATGTCGATTCATAATCTATTGAGTGGAAATCCAGAGAATCAAAAGAAAATAAAGAATCAACGTGTGATTTATATTAAAACTGTGCTGTTTGTGTGATGTGACACTACAATCATAAAACCGGTAAGTTTATAGCAATAATAATTTTAAGGTTAGAAAAAGATTCTTGTATGTACGCAGTTGTAAATTTTTTTAATAAATAATTTATTATGACTGCTTTCCTTTTAGTAGATATAAACGATATAAACGTAGTTCTATTCTTATTATTGGCAATGTAAGATTTCAGTTCGTAATGTCTATTCTCGGTACGTCGACAATACATGTGATACACGTTTGCGAGCGCGGCCGATCAAGCGCGAATGATTTTTGTCAGGAATGGACGAGAGCTTCAATTTAGAGAAACTGTAATTCTATCCACGTATACGTTTATTTTTCTCTTGTTACAATTTTAAATTGACGAAACACAAAATGGAGGAAACTGTTCCTCCACGAATGATTTAACTAGTCCGCAATTACTCTTGAATTCTCTCGGCTCATGCCGTCCGCGTGCTCCGGAATATGCGCGCATCCGCAGACCACTCATGACCTGCCAAATGTTAATTGGCTTCATACGGGCCTTCGCGGCAGTGGTTCTCCACCTACGCAGTGATGATCACAGGAATTTTCTTACAGCTCGGCCAGCTTGAGTATGACTGAATTCGAATATGTCTTTTATTTAAACACATATACATATTATAAGTACAGAATCATTGATATTGCTGTACAAAAGTTCCTTACTGCTAGTGCTTATACATTTATATTAGCGTAGCTTAACCTAATGAAAGTTTAATAAAGTCTTAAAAACTTAATAACTAGTTTAGAATTTTTATTTTTACATCGTCCGAAATCGGTCTGATCCATAGTTCGATCGGATGACAATATAGAATTGTCATACGATTTTGTCGTTAAATTAAAACCAGGTATATCTTGAACCAAATATCGATTCTTGTTTAGAACTTTCGCGACCATGTAAGAATCTCTATACTTTAGACGTAGCTTTTGATTTATGCCAGGTTTCGATCCATCATCTTTCATGAGGACTAAATCGCTTGTTTGTAGAGAGTCGATCGATGTTTCCGATCATAATATTACTTATTATATTAGGAGTACAAATTAGTACGATTAATTTTTTTTGTGTTCAAAAATGCATTTATTTCAAAACAAAATGAATGAATAGATTAATTAAAGTATTGTCCATCGCTGGCTACTACTTTTCCCCATCTCTCAAGCAATTTTCGAATTCTATCTCGAAAAAATGACTTGTCTTTGGAGGCGATCCAATTTTGGAGTCAATTTTCGATTTCTGCGAAAGAAGTGAACCGATGACTTGTCAAATCGTGCTGCATCCTTCGAAACAACCAATAATCAAAAGGAACAATGTCCGGAGAATACAGCGGGTGCGGTAAAACATCTCATTTGTGAACGTTTCCAAATATTTTTTTACGACTTTAGCGACATGAGGCCGAACGTTGTCATGAAGAAAAATAACTTTATCATGTCTTTGCTCGTATTCCGGCCGTTTTTCTCGCAATTCACGGCTCAAACGAATCAATTGTAGCTAGCCGATACCAATCGCCCGTAATGGAATCGCCAGGTTTCAGCAGCTCATAAACAACACCCTTTTGGTCCCACCAGATACAGAGCATGATCCTCGAACCATGAATGTTCAGTTTTGGTGTTGATGTTGAGGTCGATGGCAATGATTGACCGGGCTTAGCGTAGTATTTTTTCTTCTTGAGGTTGTCATAGAATATCCACTTCTCATCTCCAGTCACAATCCGATGCAAAAAATCTTTTCTTTGTTGTCTTTCAATCAGCTGTTCGCAAGTGAAAAATCGCCTTTCAACGTCTCTCGGTTTCAGTTCACCCAATTTCCTTGTTTTTTAATTATTCCCATGGCTCTCAATCGTGCAGAAACGGCTTGTTGAGTTACTCCCAATGATTCTGCAAGCTCCTCTTGCGTTTGACTCTGATCTTCTTCGAGTAATGCCTCTAATTCTTTGTCTTCGAATTTTTTTTGACTGTCCAGAGCGAGGCTTGTCTTCAACGCTGAAATCTCCATCCTTGAAACGTCAAAACTATTCCCTACATGATTTATCAATTGGGGCAGTGTCACCATAAACTTCGACAAACATTCGATGGGCTTCAGCTACACTTTTCTTCTAATTAAAGCAAAAAATTAGAACCTCTCGCAAATGCTGCTTGGTTAATACAAAATTCGACATTTCAAACACAGTAAAAATCAAGGTTTTTGTATAAAACTCAAAGCGATATAAACTGAATATTATTAGCAGATGTTTAACCTCTCTGAAAACGCCAAAATCAGTTGTCACTATGAACCATTCACAACAGCCGGAGCCAGTTTTTGGAAAATTAACCGAACTAATTTGTACTCCCAATAACATTGAAACTATTTGATTGCTTCAACGGCCGCCTCTCTATTTATCGTTCGCTGTTTTTCTATATCTATTTACGCGAATTCCTTGACAAATTCAGCGAGCGAGGAATCGCTTCTAAGTCGTATCCGATTAGGAGTTTCGATGACGTCGATTTTGTTCCTTGGAACGTATTGTTACGTCCTACAGACGCCACGATTCTTTTCTTCGGCTCTACGTCGCGACTATAGTTGGTGTCTGCAAGACTCGAGCGGAGTCTTCTGACGGTCTGACAGAATTGAAAAGAGAGACCGGACAGGCTCCGCGAAAACTCGTAAGTGCCAATCAACCTGGAAGAAATAATTAATGCAGGCCCGAAAAGAGACAAGATTGTAAAAGACATTATAAATGCACCGAAGTCACGCAATAGTAAAAATCTAGGCTTTGTCATCCGAGACTGACTAACAATTTCATCTTAGAAAAACAGGCGCCACATTGCGCCTAAAAAAATCATAAAACGCATGGGATAACGTCCCACGGGAGCGTTATCTAAGATCAAACTCGCGACTGACAATGGTAGCCCTGCACGCAAACCTAGTTGTGCATAGTAACCATTTGTTTAGCTAGCCGTATTTTCCGCGAGAACAACAGAATTCGTCATCTGTCTGGAGCAATCTTGGCTCTTCAAGAAAAACCGTAAATCACTTCTTTTCTTCTCGAAACTACTCTAATGATGTATTATACTTTAGATTAACAACGATAGGACGCTATAAAAATCGTAAATCTCGCGTGACATTGCAATTAACTTTTGCATCCTAGACAAAGGGCACAACGCCCTTTTTTCGGGGTATAAATAGAAGTCCCGCGGAAGCGCAGAACGTCAGTACGAAATTTGGAATCCGGTCCACGTCAGTGAAGATCGCGGTCAGTTACGAATTAACTCATTGTCTCGGGCAGTGCAGAAATTATTGAAACCCGCGCTAATCACACCAATTCGCGATCCCATTCAAGTGCGAACTTGTGAGCAAATCGCAACTGGAATTACCAGCTACTGCGACTGCCCTTCGGACGCTCTCCGCTGATGACGGATCTCCTTGGCCACTCGCCTAGAACCTACCCGATATCTTGGGCCAGCTAATAGTAAGTCGCATTTATTTCCAGTCCATCCCCGCGTTTCCCCGCATGGAAAAACAGTCATTGTACTTAAATACATTTTCACGCGTTTTCAACGAACACACGTGAATTTTAACCCTTCGGTTCGTAGTGCATACCATCAGAAAACGCGGGCGAACTCCCTATGTCCGGAGGAGTAGGCGGAACCGTTCCTCAGGGCCACCCACAATCTCGCCGCCACAACCGACTGGCGAACAATTCGTCGAGATCTCTTATTCGCCAACACAACCGTTAGATCTTACCTCTCCTCCTGTTATCGATCCTGCTATTCAGGAAATCCTTGGTTATTCCCCTCCTCCTCTCGAGGAACGATTCCCTCCCCCTCCTTCTCACGAAGAAGGATTCTCACTCTCTTCTCCTTTGAATCACCTCCCGCCCCTTTCGTTCAACCGAATCCTGAGCTGATCGACTGGGATCGAATGTTCCGGTTATTTTCGTCCCCCTCCAACGAAGGGGACAGATTAATCACAGTATACATCCCCGGAAATTCCACACCTTTCACCATTCTCTACAAGCACCTCATCCCGATGTGCTCCTGCAACACTTTCCTCGCCTCTCATACTCCGTTAATCCTTTCCTCTCCACATACACTCACACTTCCACAACTATATTAGCTAACTCAATCATTTTACCATAAACAAATCGATTGTAACTAAATTAATAATAATTTTATATATATATATATATATATATGTTTTATATAAATCTAATAATAATATTTTCTTTAAATAAATGTAAGTTTAGATTGTAAATGAAGATTGCCAGCTTCCATTTATTTGTTAAATCACCACTCGCATTCCTTTCCCTCTAATATCTGAGATCGCACGAGGTCCAGTCCCGGGTCAAAAGGATTAAGTTCCTTGACTCAAAAGTAGGACCGACGTTCGCACTGTCCAGTGGAACAGATGTCATAGCGTCCCTGCGGACGTTGACCCATATTCCGGGAAAGGTGCGTACGACTCACAGGTGTTCGCCTCCGGGCGTATATACCTGTGAGATTGAGTCTAACCGTCCTTCCATACCCTCTCCATTCTGCCTCATTGGTTCCTTGACCAAATTTCCAAGGCTTTGGACGTAACAGTATTATTAATTATATACGCGGTTTTACTGAGAAAATGTTTCCAGTCGTGTGACTTGTCCACGAGTTTTTGCAAAGTAAATTTGAGGAATCTATTGACTCGCTCTACGATGTCATTGACTCATGGCGCGGCAACAGCTATTTTGTGATGAATAATATTATTTGAATTTACCATAGCATCGAACTCGCGAGAAATAAATGCACTTCCTTTGTCCAAAATAACTTTTTTTGGCAACCCGAGAATATTGAACAATAATTTCAAGAAATCAATTGCCTCCTTCGACGACATTGACTTCGTCGGATAAAACCACGTGAATCGTGTCGAGAGCATCTATGACTATAAAAACAAATTTAAAATTGTCTTCGGTTTGCTGTAGAGGATCGAAGTGATGTATATAAAGTATCTCGAACGACTTTTTCGGGATTGTGGTGAACTATATTTCACCTTCTTTCTGGCTTTGCGAAACGTTAGCTATTAAACAAATAAGACAATGATCGATATGATCTCTTATTTTTTTCTCATGGATGAGAACCAATAAGTAGCATTTATGCCTTGAAACGTTTTCTCAGCCCCGCAGTGTGCCATCTCGTCATGATATACTCTAATAATATTGCTGACCATTAATTCGAGGATTACGAAACGCGAACGGTCCGGTGCTTTACGGTATACAAATCTGTCGCAAAATCCGAACAGTAACCTATTGTATTCGAATTGTCCGTCGGGCGTTGTAAAAAAGAAGTACTTTGTGTCGTCCGGATGCACATTAATTTGGCGAAAATCATCTTTTGTATCAAGAAGAGTGAAGACTGCTTTATTTGCGAGACATGATAGATAGTTTTCGATAAGCAGATATGAGTACTTCTGTTTTGTGACTCGACTATTCAAAGGGCGAAGATCAATATATAGACGCATAGTCCCGTTTTTCTTGCAAACTGATACGATATGCACACAATAATAAAACGCTCGTTTTTATAATATCGCGCGACAATAAATCATCTGTAATTTTTCAGACTTGCTTACGTTCAGCCTACGCGTACGTGGAGATATCTTTGAGATTAATTCGTACGCAATAATCGTCTTTTACTGGCGTAACCGATGATTGATCTAATTCTAACATTAAATGTTTTAACTTGGATTTAATTGACGAATCAAAGTTAATGAAAATTTCGTTAATTATATCCTTAAACGTCATCGATTCATAACACGAGGCAATTTGCAGCAATTGTATCGGAAATAATTCTATTTCTACATGTTCAGTGTTTTCGTCCACAGATTTTCCCAAAATGTACGTAAGTAACGGTCAAATTATGTTTATCGAGAAAGTAGCGTTCCAAGAACATGTCTGTTGACGGATTATCCAGGATATGTAAATCTACTTGGAACAAAAAATTCAGCAATTGTTCTAAACATAAACGCAAATGTACGGATGAATCTTGAATCTCTAGCCATGTTATTTATAAACACATTGAGGTTTGAAAGATTCAAGTGAAGGATCTCGAAATTCTCGATAGACATTGAAATTTACAAAAGAGATAAGACTTTCCATATCCAGCAAAGCGCTGAGATTACATCTCCTTATTGAATTCAGAAATTTTTATTGATGAATCCTTAATTAAAACGTTTCTACAGCTTGGCAGCTGTACCAAGACTATTGTAAAGTCGACTGCAGGCTGGACTGCTACGACTGAGTTGGTTGCTTTGGCTGGTATAGTCACGGCCGGTATAATGACTGCTCCTTTTTCCTCAATTTCAGATACTCCGCTCATAGATGATCCGACGCCTTGCAATAGACGCAAAATCCCTTTATCTTACAGGTCTTGAAGAATGACCTGTTTTCCCACATACACTGAACAGGTTTCTAGAGATTTCGATACCTTGACTTGATTTCTTCTGCGTCTCCATTAAAATGGATGTGATTCGATACATTTCATCGAGGAAACGATCGATGGAATCCACGTTAAGAGCGGCTGCAGTAGCCCATAAGGATGAATTTCCGATTCCAGAAATTAGCAACTGAATGAAATCTCTGGGCGTTAATCGGAGATCGCTCATGATCGCCAGCCTATTCATGGCATATTCTTGAAAAGATTCCTTCTACGGATTCCATCTCTTTGCTTCTATCTTTTGCATCGCCACGTGAAATAACATCGTTCTTCAACAGAAAGATTTTTACAATAAGTAAAGTGCTGAATGGATCCCGACCGTTCAATTGGAGGGACCAACAACTAGAGACCCTTTACTAGTAAAGGGTCTCTATCAACAACAACGCACGTGCGACCTCTAGGCTCGCGGCGCGAGATCACGCGGAAGGATCGTGCTCGTGGGAATCGAATGCGTTGAAGCTCACACGTGGAAAAATCGCGGTAGAACACGATTATAACGCGAGTTTGAACGAAAACAGTTCTCTAATTTGTAAAACGAGGTGAATCCCACTTCTGAATTTAAAAGGCTATAAGATTTCAGTTCGTAATGTCATTCATCCGTGCCTGGACGGGGACAATACACGTGATACACGTTGGCGAGCGCGGCCGACCAAGCGCGAAGGATTTTTGTCAGGAATGAACGAGAGCCTTAATTTAGAGAAACTGTAATTCTGTATGTCCACGTATACATTTATTCTCGTCTTATTACAACTTTAAGATGGAACACAAAATGGAGGAACTGCTCCTCACGAACGACTTAACTAGTCCGCGGTTACTCTTAAATTCGCCCAGCTCATGCCGCCCGCGTGCTCCGGAGTATGTGCGCATCCGCAGACCATGATCTGTCAAACACTAATTGGCTCCATACGAGCCTTCGCAGCAGTGGTTCTTCTACGCAGTGGTGGTCACAAGGAATTTTCTTAGAACAATAAATGAATTAACACAGATAGAATATAATACTTATGTCGAATATTGTGTCTTCTAAAAGGAAAACAGTCAATAATTACAAGAAAAATAAATTGTACAATACAATTCACAACTTTATTGTACAAGAAAAAAACAAATTTTATAAGAAAAGATATTTTAATATTAAAATACTAATTCTATTCTATTATTTATAAGTGTATTATGTGTACACATGTTTCTTTTGATTGATAATTTCAAAATTTTCTATTGACAAAAAAAATCGAAACATACTCGTATTTTATATCTTTTCGCAGTCAAATCTTTTGAAGAAGAAAATTAAATTCAAATACAAAATAAAGGCGAAAAACAGAATTTATGAAGCTTTTATTTGTTCAAAGGCAGATGTACAACAGCTTAAATTTGATATTGATCAGAAACTTGAATTTATTGAAGATGAAGTAAACTCATTTTCAACCAATCATTCTTGTAATGATAACATACGTGTATGAAAATATAACATGCTATTTCAGAACAATGTTCAGTAAACAACATTTTCAATAATAATACTATTGAGTATGATTCGAGTTCTGGCAATAATGATACTATAGATGGTACTATAGATGATACTATAGATACTGTAGTTATGAAAACATTTATTGCAATAAATTTGAAATTAAAAAAATTAAAACTCGTGTTTCTCAAAATAAAGAAGAAAAAAAAAATATTTTGACAGGACTCAGAAATTGGACACTTTATAATATATCTAAAGAAAAAGTAGATAGTATTTTGAAATTATTTAAACCTATTTTACCTTTTCTATCCAAGTCATACAAAACTCTATTTAGAACTCCACGCAAAGTTTCTCTGCAAATTATTGGAATAGGGCAGATGTGATACAAAGGTATCAAACTTAACCGAGAATATATTCAACCGAGAATAAATCAACAGTACTTGACAGTTCATAAACAAATTTGCATGGATGGATTTCTTCAGAAAGATTCCAGTAAACAATTTTGGCCGATACTTGGAAAATTTGCACATGACAAATATTTATTATAGGATAGGACATTCTATTTTGATAGAGGAAAATCAAATGATTTAGAAGCTTCATAACTATATTCTCGAGGTGGCAGAACTAATAGAAAATGATTTTGAATGTAATATTTCCATTTTATGTTAGAAATTATATCTTAGATGCACAAGTTCGTAGTTTTATAAAACAGTATGTATCACACAATTCTCACTTTTCATGTGAAAAATGTGCAATAAAAGGCAAGTGGTTTCAAAATAAGCTTATATATATATGTATCACTTGCGAATTACGAACAGATGAAAGTTTTAAAAGAAGACAAAATCTAGATCATCATAATTAATAAATGGTAATTCTCCTCTGGAAAGAATTAACATAGGAATCTCAATTTCGATTAGATCCTATACATCTTATATATTTAGGAGTTTTCAAATGATTTTTATCTTTTCTTATTGAGAAACGAACTCACTGTATGCTTCCAAGAGACACTGTAACGAAAATTAATGATAATTTGAATGATAGATCAGTATTGTCCTAAAGAATTTAATCGTAAAGTCTGGGAGATCGGAATAATAGAACAAAGTGAAAAGCTACAGAATTTAGAAGATGTCTATTTTATGATGGAATTAAAATATTTAAAGATCTTCCTATAAATATTTATCAAACTTTTTTATTGCTTCATTCAGTTGTATACATATTGTCAAGTTCTATTCTTTGTTATTACTGAAATCATGCGAATTATTTACTAAAACAATTTATCAAACAAGCTGCTTACATTCTAGACCGTAATTTTTGTATATAATGTACATTCTATTGCTCATCTTGCTTAAAGAATGTAAAAACTATGGCCCTTTAGAATATGGCCATTTAGTGCTTTTCTTTACGAAAACTATTTGGGCGTTATTAAAAAGATGCTTCAATCAAATTACAAACAACTAGCCAAATGTGATTCAGAGATAAAAGGTATATTAACTGAAAATATTTTACCTAATTCAAATGAACTGATTTTAAGAAGCCATCATGAAAAGTGGCCGGAAATTATTGACGGTGACCAATACAGAAGTAATGTGGAAAGGAATGATCTTGAATAGTAATAAACAAGTATTTCTCTACTGTTTTTTGGAGAAATCGTGCTATTATCAAATATTATTAATTCTGAACAAAGTACGTAGGTTGCTGGAAAAGTTTCTACAATCTAATACTTTCAGTGGCACCAACGTTCTGCTACTATCATGTCCGTAAAATTAGACGTTTTTAACCTATATTTCAGTTGACAGTTTGTACCCAAGCCAACTAGTTTTGTTTGCATAGTATTTTAAAAGAAGTCATTTTGTGAGAAAATGGAAATTTCGCGTGAAAATTTTCGGGCAATGATTTTTTATAAATGTAAACTCCGAAACAAAGCATCGATCGATTTCATTTGGCTTTTGGGGATGAAGCACCATCTAATAGGGCTGTTTAATTGGTTTGCTGAATTCCAGTGTGGACATATCTTTCTTTGTGACGAATTCCGTGAAGGTCGTCCATCCACGTCTATTGTTGCCACTAATGTTGCTGCTGTGCGTGAAATGATTGAGCGAGATCGGCATACGATATATTGCGAGATTCAGGCATCCTTAGGCATTGACATGAAAGCAATACATATGATTTTGCATGATCACTTGAGTGTATGGAAACTTTGCAGTCGTTGGATCCTACACAATTTGACCGAAACTCAAAAACAGGCTCGTGTTAAATGGAGCAAAGAAATGCTCAAGAAATTCAATCCAGGTCGGTCAAATTTGGTCTACAACATCGTTACTGGGGACGAAACATGGATCTATTCGTATGAGCCCAAAAGTAAACAACAATCCACTGATTGGGTACTTCAAAATGAACTGAAACCAACAAAAGTTGTTCGTTCACGCAGTGTTGCCAAGCAAATGATTGCTTGTTTCTTCAGTTATACCGGACATGTGACAACCGTGGCTTTAGAGGATCGAAGGATTGTAAATACTGATTGGTATACAACAATTTGTTTACCAGAAGTCATAAATGAATTGCGTAGAAAAATCAAGAACAAACCGAAATCGTCGCATCATCCTTCATCATGACAACGCCAGCACGTCAAACCGTTGATTTTTTATCCAGTAAAAATGTCAAATTGATGACTCATTGTCGTATTCACCTGATTTATCACCTAATGACTTCTTCTTGTTCCCAAACATTAAAAAGGAGATGCATGGTGAGTGATTTGAATCGCCTGAAGCAGCTGTTGAAACATTTCGTACACTGATTTCTGAGATTACAGCCTCAGAGTGGAAAAAATGCTTCAAAAATTGGTTCGAGTGTATGCAAAAATGTATCGATCTTAAAAGCGAATACTTCGAAAAACAATAAAATCATTTACCGAATTTTACATGTTTTTTTTCATATTGTTTGCAGAAACTTTTCCAGCAGCTTACGTATATAATTCTAGTTGGGCAAAAATTTAGGTAATTTATTATATTTACACGATTTTTATGATTTTCCTCTCCCATCGTCCTCTATTGACATATATAAAGTTGCAGAAAAAGAGATAAGATATCGGTACTAGAAATTATCACATGTCAAAGCCAAATGTATGACTATTTTTCTTATAAATGAAATTCTGTGCATATCTATGATCAATTCGAATTTCTAACAATTTTTATACCACGTTTTTTGTTTATAATTCACATTTTTTTGTGAATAGGTAAATAGTTTTTATTAATTTTTAAATGTGAATTGTTTACTAAAAAATAGAGAACAAATTTTTGATCTTACAATGAGTTATATAAAATGAATAATATTTTTTTTATTAGGTGTACAAATAAGTTTCCGCCATTTGACAAAAGACGGCGCCACTAGCAAGCTATGGTTAAAATTGTCTGATGTAAAACATTATATCGTAAGGTTGGACATCTGTCAACAACATAACCTTGAAATACTAGCGATTTTGTATCAGCATCATATATTTTTTTTGTGAGAAAATGCCGAGTTTTGAGCCGAATAAGCGTCATTTGCGGGAACTTTTGATTTACTTCTTTAATTTGAAGAAATCTGCAGCTGAGGCTCATCGATTGCTTGTAGAAGCATATGGTGAGGCTACCTTAAGTGAGAAAAGTTGTCGTGAATGGT
This sequence comes from Acromyrmex echinatior, assembly GCF_000204515.1. The sequence goes on along the minus strand of NW_011627465.1, from coordinate 174,159 downwards.
TTCCAAAATTTAAGAACGGTGAATTTGATGTCGAAGACAAAGAACGTAGCGGAAGGCCGAAAGTGTACGAAGACGCGGAATTGGAAGCATTATTGAATGAAGATTCGTGCCAAACGCAAAAAGAACTTGCACTTACATTTTGACTTACATCAATAAAACATTATGTATCGTTCTTTCACAATAAATGCTTAATTTTTTATTAAAAACGATGGAAACTTATTTGTACACCTAATATATTATCTTTTTTTATCAGAACGATTAAGATTTATAAGTAATTATATGTTTTTGCGATTAATTTAATTTTTTTAATGTATTAAATATTGATGACATTTAATTAAATTTGAAGAAAAAGAGAAATCTGTGGTACCCTCGTCATGGATTAATCAAGATAAGTCATGCAAATGGCTACCAAAGAAATTCTCTAATAACAAAATTACGCGATTTATTATGAGTTTGACTGAATCTACCTCTGAGTTTAATAATTATCCAGTTACAATTATGTATAAATATGGTATGTATGATTTGTATTTTTCCTACATTTCTATAAAATTAAATATATGTGAATTATAAATATATGTATATTATAAGACAATACATGTAGTGAATGATAATTAGAGCCCCTTATTTCACGTGTATATGAAACAAAAACATGGGTTATATGTGTACTTAGCGTGTATATGTATATCATTTATACCTTGTGGATGCTCGCGAGATACAAGGGTAAATAATATAATATATACATGTACCTAAGTACACGTATGACTCATTTTGTTTCATGTGAAATGAGAAGCTCTAATGATCACTTTTTTTTAATAGAAAGCAAGAAATTAATAGAAATACACAATAATTACTTGTTTTAAAATTGCTACAGTTATATAATCTCTGTGATTATTTCGAAAGAAATCCAATGTTTTGATAGTATAAATTTGATTTGCGCTCATATCCGTCTTATTTTCAGACAATAAATATCGTAATGTTGTTAAAGCATGTAAATTAGCCGAAGATGATGGTGATCTTAACACAGCAGCAGGAGAAACTGATTTGGAAAGGCCTAGAGAAAAAAACGTAAAAGATAATGAAATATTGAATGTAAAAGAAATTAAAGAAAATGTTACAGAACTTCTAAATAAAAAAGAGGATTGAACGAAAAAGGACAATGAAATTAAAGTAACAAATAAAGTTAAAAAACGTCTACAAAGAAAAAAAAATGTCCAAAAAAGAATAATAACAGAGAAATTCTAATCAAAAATCCTTTCCTAAAATCAGACAAAGACAATATTATATAATACATAATGATACATCAGCACATTTTAATGTTGCTATAAAAGATGCAATTCTGTCTACTAAGACACGTTTTAATAACTTGCTTACAAGTGAGGAAAGTGAACCTATTGCCTGTAGCAGTCAATTGGAAACAAATACATTATCTGAAAATAGTGAGTATATATCTCAATTATCAGTGATTAAGATTTTTTCATTCGATTATTTTATTTAGATTCAAATAATGATGAAATTCTTTCTGGTACTGATCATATATCACAATAGTAATGAAATTTTATTCGCCAAGCCATCATTCAAGCGTCTTCGTCTATAAAAAATAGTTAGTCATTATTTATATATATTTAGCGTAATTTTCTCAGAGTTGATAAGTAACACGTTATTTGTAATGCGCAGTACTGTTACAATTACTTTTTTGCAGTAAAGTAACTTTGTCAACCCTGGATTTTCTTACTACATTTATTATCTATTATTAAAAATTTTTTTTAATTTTTCGTAAAAAACGAATATAAAGATTTTAACATACTGTTAAAAGTTGTACTAGAGTAGAATGAGGAAATAAAAGGAAAATTAGACCATATTAACTTGTTATAAGAGTATTTAGAAAATTAGATCCTAAAGATTCAGCACCTGTCAAATCGAATGGTTTGCCTTACCTCTTAAGAATGAGTTTCATGCATTTGAAAAGTTTCTCAAAATTGATGATAATTTTCTCCTTACGGTATACTTTTTTATGTTTATTGTTGTATTGGTCACTTTTGCTAATTTTATTTATTAGTAAATAATTAAAATATGTAACTAATGTATAAAAGAATTATTAACAATTATAAATTTCAGATTGACTATATAATTCTATTGATGATACTGACTCGAAAGAGTGATGAAGCAATACTCATAGGAAAATTACTGGCAAAAATATTTTCAAATTCACTGGCTAGGATTATTAATTATTCCGGTTCAGGATCTATAAAACTAAAACTTCAAAACACAAACATTCTTACAGTAATTGAATGTAAATTTTGAACTTTATTAAATTTTATCTTGGGTAATATAATTATATTGGTAACTTTAAATCATTACTTTTTTTCAGATGCTATTATCAAAAAGATCTCATCATGCGATGTAACAGAAGTGCAATCGAAATTATGCGATGGTTCTCCACAAGTAATCAAAGAAAGTTGGATACTTAAGGTTTTTTTTTAAATGGATACGTAATGAAAAGGCTATTTTAAAGACTGAAAAAAGATATATTATTTTTCTTTTTAAAATAAATATGGGAAACTAGGATTAAAAATAATACAGATTAATTGTAATATCTATGTCAAAGAATGTTAAAAACAAAATACAAAAGCGTAAAACAGATATTAAAGTGAGTAATTAATTATATTACAAAATTCTCTTTTTACGTTTTTATATTTTTTTTTATAATATTTTTTGTGTGTTGTATGTTACAACTTACCTGTCTATATTACTTTTAACCCAAATCTTCTATTTCTAGTATTTTTAAGGATAAATACTACCGCATTAATAACTGTGATTTTTTAAAATTATATTTCTTAAATTTGATTAGTCTTCTTGCTTTCTGCTTAAATTTATTTGAAATTCTATTCATAAAGTATGTATACTTTTTTTAATATATCTAATTTAATATTATATATGTAGCTCATATATAATATCTTATTTTATAAGGTTATGAAGTTTAGATTATAATTAGAACTCAGACGTTCGAGCACACTTTGTTTATGTTGAATGAGTCATGCACCAGCTGAAATAATATAATACTTATTTTACTTTAGCAAGCATTCGACTCTTTTACATACGCAACAGTTTTTCGTCCGCGCCTCGTGACATTTAAACCTTAATTTATAAGATTTCGTTCTTTTTTTATATAATTGTGAACATATACAGTCGAAATATTCCCAATGGGCAAAAAAACGTTTTTTTAAATGTTTTTAAAAACTTTAAAAAAACGTTTAAAAAAAATTTAACGGGATTTGTCTCTATTTTTTCATTTAAAAAACATTTAAACGTTAAAAAAACGTTTATTTAATGTTAAAAAAACATTTTTTTAATATTTAAAGGAAATGTTTGTTTAATGTTAAAAAAACGTTTTTTAAATGTTAAAATTATTTGAACAAAATTATAAAAAATATTGTACAACACAGAATATCTTTTATAATTTATTATTTTTTATTATAATATAGTACATTTTACTTTAGACAACCAATTTATTAATTAATAGTAATTTTTAATTATATTTTTTACGTACCGAGTTTTGAACTTGGGATCTCAGGATTGAGTCTCATATCTTATCCGTTACGCCACTTGTAATTGTCGATGGACACAGTTCTTATTGTCCATAAATGATATACATTTAACGCAATTATGTTAGGTTAACTTCTTTTCCGTGTTTATTTTTTTATTCCGGCCTGTTTTTTATTTATTTGAAAATTTTAAAAAATAATACCATTTTTTTAACTTTTATATTAAACGTCAAATAAACGTAAAATAAATGTTTTTTTAACATATTTTAAATAAATAAATAACGTAAAACAAACATTTAATAAACGTAAAACCTATTCTACAATGTACTTTTTGTTTTTTGTTTCTTTTTACTATTTTTTACATCTTCTTGTTTATCCGATTTTTGTTTTATGTCGCTCGAGATAAAAATTAATGAACTTTGAAAGAAATATGTAGCAAGAAATATAATTGTCGTTAAAACGGTTCTCAAAAGAGAAAAAAGTAGAAGGTAAAAAGCAAGAAACAGGAAACAAAGAGCGCATTGTAGAACAAGCTTCAAACAAACGTTCCTTCGAAACATTATTTTAAACGAAAACTTAATGTAAAATGAAGATTTAATAAACGTCAAATATATATTTAAGAATATTCCATTGAATCATTATTTCAAACGAAAAATTAATGTAAAACAAACATTTAATAAACGTTAAATAAACATTAAAAAAATCTTATTTTGAAAATCATAAAACTTAAAATTTATTACGAATAACCGTTTAAAAAATATTTAATTAACATTAAATAAATGTTATTCTGAAAACGAATCGTGAAATGTAAAATTAATGAAAAATAAACATTTAAAAAACATTTCCTCTCCTTTGGAACATAATGGTCCAACATGAAATAAATGTTTAGAATATGTTTCTTCAAGCCATTATCTTAAATAAACAATTGACGTTAAAAAAACACATTTAATAAACGTTAAATAAGCATTTAAAAAATATTTTTTCAAATTACTGTTTCAAATGAGTAATTAATGTAAAACGAACATTTAATTAACATTAAATAAACGTTTAAAAAATATTACTTCCAAACGTTATTTTAAATGAAAAATTAATGTAAAACAAACATTTAATAAATATTAAAAAAAAATATTTCTTTCAAACATCATTTCAAATAATTAATTAATGTAAAATGAATGTTTAATTAACATTAAATAAACATTTAAAAAACATTTTTTTCATCGTTATTTGAAGTAAAAAATTAATTAAAACAAACATTTCGTAAACGTTAAATAAACGTTTAAAAAATGTTTTTTGAACAGTTATTTTAAATAAAAAATTAATGTAAAATAAACATTTAAGAAATGTTAAATAAACGTTTAAAATATATCTCTTTCAAATATTTCAAATGAATAATTGATGTAAAATGAACGTTCAATTAACGTTAAATAAACATTAAAAAAATATTTCTTCAGAACATTATTGTAAACAAAAAATTAGTGTAAAATTAACATTTAATAAACGTTAAATAAATATTTAATAAATGTTCCTTCAAAACATTACGTCAAACGAAAAATTAATGTGAAATAAACATTTATTTAACATTAAATAAACGTTTAAAAAACATTTCTTTGAAACATCATTTTAAACGCAACATTAGTATAAAATTAATATTTAAAATAAATGTTAAATAAATGTTATTTTGAAAACGAATCGTGAAATGTGAAATTAATGAATAATAAACGTTTAAAAAACGTTTAAAACCATTTTCTCTCCATTGGATTATCACGATTTTTTTATGTTAAATAAAGCATGTAATCAATTTTATAATTTCTTCCTATTTTGTGATATAACTCGTATTTAGAATATCTCGCAGATAATATTTTATGAATTTTGAAGGAATATCTAATTTTGATGTGTTGATATTCTGATTATGATTTCACGAAATACTTTATAGATATAAATAAAACTTTAAAAATACAAATCTTATAAAATTTTGCATATTATGAAAACATATAATTAAAATATCAGCATATGAAAATAGATATTTTTCTGAAATTCATAAAATATTATTTAAAACAATTCACATTTCCAACAGTCATAAAAAAGTCACAATTAGTCATGAAAAAGTCACATTATTGTTTAATTAAGTTATTGAATGAGGTCATCTTGACTTTTAAAAAATGATTACTTTTTGATGCTATTTTGTTCTGCTTGAGTATATGTACAAATACTGCAAAATTATAAGTGAATACATTCAAAACATTTCTTAATATATTATTTATTTTTGTAGTCGGATTGAATTCAAACTATAAGAGATTGTGTATTATTGCCTAAAGCCTTTAATGAGTTAAGCATCTGCTTTTCATCTATTATTATCTTCTTAAAAAATTCACAATTCATTATGTTACCCTCTTCATCATCTTACCCCCCCCCCTTTCCCAGAACGCGGCAACGCTTGCCGCGCAATGAAAATTGACGCGATAGCCAATCAACGTCTAGCTTGCTTAGAAGTAATAAATATATAATTTCCACCGCGCGACAAAAGTTGAATCAATCCAACTTCTGCCGCGCAGCGGAAGTAATATTACATCATTTCTAGAAGTTTTGTAAAGTGGGGCCGACTTAAAAACATAGAATTATAAGCTAGTGCGACAACTTCCGCCGCGTTGTGCAGAAGCCATTACAGAGTGTTCCCTTTTTAAGCAGGGAGTACAAATTCTTGCATAATGCATAACACATAAGGCATAAGAAAATAAACCAATCAGAATCTCTTATTTTCCTTCTTTTCTGTAAAATAAAGAATTAGTTAATTTCCTCATATTTTGTGCGTTATGCAAAAATCTGCACTATATTTAGTGCAACCATCATGATGTAACAGTGCACTGCCGCAGCCGTTTCAAAATTACTATGATACTGCCAGCACTACTGTAACGTCGTATTTGTAACGTCGGAACGACTTTGCAGTAGACTGGCAATAGTAAATAGACATGGATAAACGTACTAAATTGTCTAAATAAATTTTTTGAACGAAAACAGCAACGATAGTTCTTCCGAAGAAGATAGACTAATTATGGGATCACTAATTCAAGCAGTTTGACCTCGTGTTAAAAATTATATAGACATAATTAATGAATATTCAGATATGGAATTTAAGAGTCAGTAAAATGAATATATATATCGATTTATCATTTCCAGCCTTGAAAAGTGGACGATGTATCGAAAGAAAAGTGGACATTGCTATATAGTTTACATCTACTTTGTCAAAGGGCAGTAATGCGCGGCAGCATTTTGCGATTACAGATTTTGGGCCGTCATGTCCTCTCTCAGATTTCTCTCTAGTTTCGAAATGTAGTCTGCTCACCGAGCGATTGGTTCTTATTTATGAATCCGTAAGTAAAGACCAATCGCTCGGAGAATAGCTTGCATTAAAAACCATAGAAAACTGTTGCAACCTTTTAGTCGGCGAGTGTACACGTTATAAACATTAAAAAATTTACTCTCAACACTTGTATAAGCACTCATTAAAAACATTAAACAGTTTAAACATTTGAGTGTCATTTCAAAATTAAATTATGTAAAATTAAGTTAATCTTTATAATTAATGTTAAAATGTTGAATATGGACGTTGCAGATTTATTTATAAAAGAAATATGTTTTAACTATACATGAAACTTTTTTTGACAATATCTATTAAACAGATATGTTACAACTATATATCAATTAACGTTAAAGGGTGAAATCACACAGTGTGGAATAGGACTGCAGAATACAGAATGCGTCATTGAAACAACCATTCAGCGCTATTCTGCATTTGATGTTACAGAATAGCGAGTGCGTCATTGTTCTTGTAATAAACTATCGTATTTTGAAAGAATTTGATGCTGATTGATGTGATGGAATTGCGTAATGTCGAGATGAATGAAGCAAAATGACAAAATCTGAGTGCATGAATATAGATACCAAAATAAAAAAAAATATGCATTATATGCGATTTCAGTGTGCCCTTTTCCGCACTTTGCCATCATGCCAGTTTTGCGTGCTATATTCACACGATGCGGAAAAGTAATAATAAATGCGTTAAAGCAATTCAAAAAATTATTATAACATTATAAATATTAATTGTAAAACATTACAATACTACAACAGTGATAACTGTTTTTACAATTTGAAAAATTATATTTCATTTTAATAAGCAAATTATTAACATAAAGTTAGTAGTTTTTAAATTATATTCATGCTGGATACATCTTTGATGCGTCATGTGAACATAGTATACAAAACTTGCGTGATGGAAACGGAATAGCGCTGATTAGTTGCTTTAAGGACGCATTCTGTATTCCGCAGTCCTATTTCGGACGTGTGATTTCACCTTTAAGTTCATGGATCATTATAGCAGTTCTCGTACAATTGCAGAAATTAAGCATCATTGGATAGAATGGATACAAAATAGAATTGGATACAAAATTGAATGGGTGACCGCATAGGAAAATAATGAAATCAATTTCCAAATGAGGGAGTAAAGCGTTCTTTCTTTTTTCAATTATAATTTTGTATATTCCGAAATATGATGCAGACCATAATAATACGAATATTAGCAATAAAACTGAAATAAGTAATTATAGAATAAGTAACATTACAATTTTAAAGATAATACTCAAGTTAACTCTTAAGTTGAGTTTTTTTCATAAAGGAAAAGTCAGTTAAATCTCACTTATAAGATTGCAAAAGGAACGCGCATCCACCTGAGTTATGACGTCACAAGATTCGTGTATGTGACCGGACAATATCTCCGATTGTAAAAATTATTATTTTAAATTATTTGTATTTTGTATGAAGAGTTTTGAAGTGCAAATAAAAAGGTTTGTGAGTCATTCTATTAATCATTCTTTTTTGGATCATGTACTAAATCGAAATAATTAACCGAATCTAAATTCAACAAAGTTTATGTGGAATCGTTTATATGAAGAGTTATGAAGCACCATTAAAAACATTTGTGAGTCATCCAGACATTTTTAATTAAATATTAAAATATCATGTATTTAAAATATGGATATAGGCGCTACGGACATGGAAATTCCATTAGACACGATAGGTAGTCTCTCTAGTATTTTGATATTCCAGGACGTATTATGGAATTGCTTGAAATGATTCTGATCGGAATTATTTAATTTTCCTACAATTTCTTTAAAAAACACAATAGAAATGTAGGAAATAATTTAATTATTTTGATCGGAATCCATTCCGAATAATTCCATTATACGTTTTCTGATTGTTATTCGATCAACAAGATGGATAAGTAATTAACACTAAGACAAAATTCTTTGCATCATTCTCTGTAATAGACCTCAAATGCTATTGTCATAGGATTTAACTGTATCAGGTTTTAAAACATAATACAAAAATTAGAAATTGTTTTATTTGTAGGTTTTAATCGTCACTCCTTCAAAGTATTGTGAAGTGTTTGAACGTAAGTTAAGTTTAATTTTATATATAATTTAACAAAATTGATATCAGATAAAGAAGATATCATCAAGCATGATTATGAGAAGATACGTATGCCACTATGTTCTCCATTATTTAAAAAATGCAATAACCAAGATGACTATGCAATATGTCTAATAAAAAACAATACAGAAATAAGAACAGGTAATGCTGTACAGTTTCAATTATATTTTTATACATTAAAGTATATCGGTAAGTCTGATAAAGGAATTAATTTTTTTATATAAACAGGAAGGTTTCCTCCAAAATTAGATAATGAACAAAGAAGATATATTATCTATAATAAGATAAAACAAAAATGAATTTATTTTTAAAGTAAAAAGTATAAAGTTTTTTGTATAAAGTTTTCTGTTATACAAAAATTATACAATCAAATATACAAAATCAAATTATATAGATATTATATTTACATTATAATTAATTTTAATATAAAATCTGCTTGTCGAATGTAGAATATTCTCATCACTTCAAATCTTAATAAAAATGTACTCATTATATGTACTCATTATAAATGTACTCAATTTTCACATTTTTTACAAATATTGCAGACTTTCTCGATTTCGAATTCTTTGCTGCTCGTTGTTTGTTCGGTTAAACTTCAATGAGATGCAAAATGTATTTTCGGAAATGCATCATTTAATAAAATTTTTAACCAATAGTTACAAATTGCTGCCGCAGCGTGCTGCGTATGAAAAGTCAGCTTTACACATTGAGTGAGTTCAATAAAACCATTACGTAATGGTTATAGACATAGTATCTCTACCGAGCATTGTCAGAAATTTGAGGAGTGAGAGTAGTCCTCATTTAGAATAGGACGCACTTATTTGGCCCAAGTAAAGTTCTATATTAGTAAAGTAGCATTCCTTTTATCTATGCCGAAATGTCAATCTTCCTATTGGCTATTTCGACTGCCATTTCGATTTAGTTGTCTGTAGTCCAATCTTAGAGTATATAGACATGGAGAGAGCATTGTAATTTAGAATTGTGTCCAAGATGCGTGTGAGAGAAAAAGATATAAGAAGATGCGTGTAAAAAAGACAGAGGTATACATGGAACATTCATTTTCTCTGCGCATGCTTTAAAGTGCCGATAATAATTATATTGTAACGTAATGTACAATGGATGCTTTCCATTTGATGACACAAGTTGATACAAGTCAATACAAATGTCGTTCTTTGTCACTTTCTGAATGTCAACAAGGATAAAACAACGCTTGTATCAACTTGTCAAATAGAAAGCACCCTGTACTAATTATAGTGTCTGCAACGTTGACACATATAGAAAACGAAAGTTCCATGTAATCTTTCTCTCTCACACGCATCTTGGACACATATTTGGGCCACAGAAGGTATAAGCAATGCTCCCTCCATGTTCATATGCTTTAAAGGTGCCGTCCCATGTACACGGAATCAGAACGGAATGAATTTCTTATTAGAAAATGAGATCACTACAATTCCGTTCCGTAAGAAGTTTCTCCGTCCTATGTAGTCGGAACGGAATGAAAACGGAACGAAATGTAACCTCGATCGCAAATTAATTTTCTTCATTTAATCGATATTTCGTAATTTTAATGCGACTAAAGTAGTAATATGCATAATTTGTGCAATTATCTTATTTATAACATTACCTATAACATTACTTTGAATACTCAAAAATACTGAATTATAAGAGTAAGATATATTCTGTTACCAAAATTCCATTACGTTCCGACCACATGGGATAGACCACGGGTAGAGAATATTTTTACGGAACGGAATGGCATATTGAGTTGGTTGAATCTAAAAATTGAAACAAATATTCAGAAACTTTTTTTGTGATCGTCTACAACGATGGATGAAGAAGTGTTATTACTAATGTTAAAATTATTGCAAAAGGCAAGAAGTGTGTCAAGTTGAAATGTAACAGCTTATAATCAGATCGGCGAAGAGAGTCTCGTATATGTTCTGTGAGAGTCTTGCGACGAGTGCGAATTGGGACGAACGTGTTTTATTTCGAATTGTTGCAGAGAAGAATATACAATAAAAAATGTTGATCTTGACCTGACCTTGGTAGTGCTTTCTATCCAAAGCTGTTATTTCTATCTTTTTTCCTCCAAGAAAACCTATAACTTTCATATAAAACGAAGAACTGAAAAGGATACGAATAGTAGGAGTCAAGCACAGAAGACGTCGCGCAAATAATATAAATGCAAATAATGCAAATAATAAGTCTCACCTTGCTTCTAGAAATGATGTAATACTTCTGCTGCGCGACAAAAGTTGAATTGAATTTGTTCGAGATCGGTAATTCGAAAGAAAAGCAAGAATTCTTTCAGTCGATCGACATTAATTGTCATTGAACGCATGCACAAATTGAGCTCGTGATTTCATCTCAAACATGATTTTAATCCTCGTTGAAATCATCAAATTCGTCGTTCTTTGTTCTTTTTAAAAAACAATTCGTTACACGCAAACAAGTTGTCGTTACCGGCAACGGACAATCGAAAGTTCTAGAACGATTCAATTCGCGCACGCGAGCGCCGCGCTCCGACGAATACGTCACGCGCTGTCACCAATCCCACGCACGGATTTTCTGTCGCGCATGACTGTTACGTTGAACGTCGCTAGAAAAGAATCCAAAGCGCCAATCAATTTTGTACACCTAATGCCACGTAATAATTACGATTGTGGCAAATTTTTATTGGATTTTTCCCAAAAGGGAAAGCTCAGATCGAAAGCAATAAATGCCTCGATCTCGCCGTCCTCCTCCTTACTTCCAAAAAGTTCTTAGAGTTCTTAGAGTCATAGTCGCGCTTCGTAAAATCGCCGTGCTAACCGTTTAGTGAAATCGCTATAACCGAATCTTTCGAGAAGCTTCGAGGAAAATCGCCGAGATTTTCCATCACCGCGATTCCAAACTCAATTTGGAAAAGGTGACCGCATTTAATATTCTGTTAATCTGATCTTTAATTAATTATATCTTTTGACTTTGTAACTGAATACATTAAAGAAATTCTTTTGTTAAATTAAATGAAACGGAGTTCTCTTCACTGTCGTGCATCATATCAACCTTGTGCCGTTTTCTCACTCGAATCTGTCCGCGCGGTGCGCTCTCGCACAGAATTCAATTTTTATCGCGCGATGAAAATTATAATTCTATTACTTCCGAACAAACGAAACATTGATTGACTATTGTGCCAACTTCCGCTGCGTGGCAAGTGAGTAGTAATACTAGGCGAGTTCTAACCCATGGGGCTAGAGGGAGCGCGGGGCGCGGGGAGTACTCGTAGGCGCGGGGATATGTAACGCTGGGAAGGAGGGGGAAAAGTCTCGGCTCTTACGTAAACATAGGGCCCCGGTTCTTATTTTTTGTCATCCGCTGCTCTCTCTCCAAAAATGCATCGGTAATAAAGGCTTGCATGTTAGAGAAAAATAGAGCGTGCGACGGAACGTAACGTGCTATGAGTGAAGAAAGGATGGAAGAATCAATAAAGTACAAGTTTCTTTTTTACGACACAATTTTTCAATATAGTTTTTCCTGGCGCATCGAGACAAAGGATGGGAAGTAAAAGACAATACATACGTAATAATGCGAACAAAAATGTTTTATTCACATCTTATTACACTGGTTTTCGTACTTATTAAAAACTAAAGCTAATAATTCGCAATCGACGAGCTGATGTCCATTGAAGATGTCGCTATCACGTATAATGTTCTCAAATGCGATGTTGGAGAATCGCGTATACTTGGTATCTATCGTAGCCACGAGTCGCGCTAATCGTTCGAACGTGACATCGATACACCCGTTAAAGTCAAACATACGGCGTAGCGTCGTTTCGATCATCGTAATGCGTACGGTAGCTTGAACATCGCTAGCAGCGCTTTCTGGAAAAAGAGAACGAAAAAAATTTTTTAATCACTATTCGCTTTTTTGGTAGAAAATAAAATGGATTAGTACTAGTCACTCTAAATACAGTACCTTATGACTTATATTTTGATGACATTGATGACGTTGATGATGAGCAATACGATGCTTTTTCATCAAGACATTCTCAATATCTCGCTTTTTCCCTCGATAGTAGTGGACATGGCGGACCTGATATATATATATACATATATATATATATATATATGTGTGTATATATCAGATATGTCGCCACGCGTTAATAGAAGCGCCAATGTTTTTCGGCTGCTAAACAAAAAACATAACTCTTTCGCAGTAAATGTGGAAGACAGGAGCAAGTATTCGCACAAAGGCGAGTACTCCAAGTCGAACTTTTTTTTGTCATCGATTTCTCTTTTATTACTTGAACATGCGTTCTCTCGTCTAGAAAATATTTACTTAAATTTTACGATTGACAATCTAAAAAATTAAAAGCTGCGCTTTGTGATTCCTCATTTATTTTATTAACTTCCTGTTGTTGTCGAGAAAACGCCCTTCAACTTGCTTTTACACGTTTGGAAATATGAGTCTTTATCTACACAGGATCCACATTTAGATTTTGTACTTACTGAACCGATCGTGTATAAATAGGATTTTCTCTACATGATTTGTAAACCTTTGTCATAAATTTTATTGCCGTGAATCTGACGATTCTATGTTTTTGTTTATGTTTTCAATATCGTTGAGAAAATTTTCTAATGGCACGTTTCTTGAATATTATCACGCTCGCCGATCGATGATCGTTAAAGCTCGAGTTTTATGTTCGTGCTTTGTACTAACGATTGTTTTGTCGAAATTTTCACGGAAACGGAGAAATCTTGGACGTAATAAAATATATAATAGGGCATAAGTGCTCGACACCATAGTGATGTCCTGGAAGACGAACGAATCGATCGCTTCAGTTATTGACGATAAGCATAAGTATGGCTAACCATTGTGCGAACATAGCCAACGTAGTCGAGTATGTTCGAAACGTGGACCCGGAACAGTTCGCAAATATCAGAGACGAAGTGTTCGAATGCTCGAAGAAGTAAATTTCGAAGAAATAATGGATCAAGAAATCGATTCTGACGAAGAAATATTATCAGACAACACTGGCTATGCTAGCGATTTGAGCGAGCATATAGATTACGTAGAAAGATTTGTGCTATCTTTAGAAATCTGTGCACTGAACGGCCGTACTAAACACTGTATAATCTATTGTTATTATACGACGGGTGGTGCTTTAAGTATATGTGCAGCATGCATGGTCCGTTTGACTGATATTGATATCGCAGGATTGTATCTCGTAAGGAAACACGATATCGGTTATATTGACGCACTAAGCGGTCGGTCTTGCACGAATTGCAGACTGCCAACATACGTTATATTTCCGTGCAACAAGTGCACACATTGAAAAAACTATTGCGAATAGTATTGTAAATGAGTCACGTGCAAGTGTTCCATAGAAGAGTGTGATCTAAAGACTGTAAAAAAAAAGACATAGAAAATCACGAGCGAGTGGTACGCGAATTATTGGAACAGTGCAGCCAGGTGGAGTATTTCGCTACTCTGGTGGAGTATTTCGCATGGCTGCAACGATGCGACGAGTGCATCGAGCGACTCGAAGAACTTTGTCGTGCCAAGCGTCTCGCCGTTGGATACAGACAATCCGTGGTGGCGAGGATCGCACGACTCGCGGGTGCAAAATTGCAATTGGAGCGACGTTTCGTGCACGTTGGTGGCGAGTACGCGAGTGGCGAGTACGCGAGTGGCGAGTACGCGAGTCGCGACGAAAGATCTCTCGTCTGGCGAGAGATCGACGCCGCGTTTGAAAGCCGTATATCTGTGCTATAATAAACTCTAATCACATTGAACCGCGGCAGTTTTTGGAAGACGAATTTGAATTACTGACTCGTAAAGGTGTCTTTCCGTACGAGTACGTTGACTGCGTCGAAAAATTGCAGGACACGCGCTTACCACCGCGCGAATCATTTTTCAGTTCGTTAACAGAGGCGATAGAGTATCTGAGAGCGATTACGCTCACGCCGCGAACGTCTGGAAGCGATTCTCTATTCAAACGCTCGGCGAGTACAGTAATCTGTACTTGAAAACCGATGTCTTGTTATTGGCCGACATTTTCGAAAATTTCCGCGAAAGTTGTGTCGCGAGTTACGGTCTCGATCCCGCGCATTACTATACATTGCCTAATTTCACGTGGGATGCGATGCTAAAACATACGCGTATAAGATTTGAGTTACTCACCGACATCGATATGATCATGTTCATCGAGCACGGTATACCCGGTGGTCTCAGTCAATGTTCAAACAGATACACGCAGGCTAATAACAAGAACATGCATTCGTATGACTCATTCAAATCGTCGTACTTGATGTACTACGATGTTAACAATTTATACGGGTGGGCGATGTGTCAACCATTGCCATACGTCAAATTTCGATGTGTCGAAGACGCTGCAAATTTTGACGTGAGCGCGATCATTCTGGATTCACCCATTGGTTACATTCTCGAAGTCGATCTCGAGTATCCACAACATCTACACGACCAACACACTGACCTGTCATTCTGTCCGACGCGCGATAAGCCCGGCAAGCGCGAGGTTAAACTTTTAGCAACGCTGTACGATAAACAGCGTTACGTCATCTACTATCGCAACCTGCAGCAATGTACTCGTCACGGTCTTCGCGTAACAAAGATTCATCGACTTACTACAATTCGTGCAATCTCCATAGCTTCGCGATTATATTGAATCAATACAAATTTCAGAACTCGCGCTAAAAACGATTTCGAGAAAAATTTATATAAATTAATGAACAACGCGATATTCAGTAAAACTATGGAGAATGTGCGCAACCACGTTGACGTAAAATTATTAACAAAATGGGACGGACGGTACGGCGCGGAGGCAATGATCGCGAAACTGAATTTCCACAGCCATAGCATCTTTGCGGAAAATTTGATCGCCGTCGAACTGCGCAAACTCGAGGTAAAGTTCAACAAGTCGTGGGTATGTGTATACTCGACATATCGAAAGTCTGCTTGTACGAATTTCATCACGAGTACATGTTACCACTGTTTCGCGATGTAAAATTATGTACACCGACACGGACAGTCTTGTACACAGCGTCGAGTGCGAGGACGTTTACGAGACTATGAAACGCGATATCACTAGATTCGACACGAGCGATTATCCGATGGATCTCTCGCGAACAAAAAAGTACCCGGTCTGATGAAGGACGAAAATAATGGTGTGATAATGACCGAATTCGTTGGTCTCAGAGCGAAGATGTACGCGGTGAGGATGGACGGCAAGAGAGAAACTAAAAAAGCGAAAGGCGTAAAGAATAACGTCGTAGCGCGAACGATAACGTTCGACGATTACACGCGATGTTTGAACGAAGAGATCGAAATGACTCGTCGTCAATCGTGTATATGATAATAAACGACAATAAACTGCATGATGTGTACACGATATCCGAATCGAAAATCGCTCTGAGTCCATACCATGACAAACGATATGTCGTATCGGACTCGACGAAGACGTCACCCCCATCCGTGGGGACATTGGCAGATATCTTTGTAATATATGTGTGTGTGTGTGTGTGTGTGTGTGTGTGTATCACATTTATATTACTATTATGTTTTTTACATTTTTTTATATTTTCATACAGTATATATGTATTATTATTATGCTTTTGTCTTAATTTGTACTTTGTGTATGTTTTTTCTACATTTTTAAATATTTTCATACAATATACATGTTACTATTATCATTATAATTTACACGTAATGCATTTTTTTACATTTATTATGTATTACTATTATTTTCATTTCATGTATCGTACATTTATATACGTATTTTATATCTGTATACTGTAAAACGAAAATGAATGGGAAGTAATAAAAAATATAGTTTATATACTTATATTGATATATTTTTTATATGTAGAAATATTAGGTGTTGGAATTAATTCGTAGCGTTTTTTAATGAAAGAATGTTATTTATTTCACATGAGCATTAAAAAATACATTAATGAAAGTACTTCCCATCACTTGTAAAACGCTACGAATTAATTCCAACACCTAATAAAATATATGAATCAAAATTTTATCAAATAACATTGTTTTTGTATATCTATGAATTGTGCGATCCATTGAATCCCAGCCATTTGAAGTACACCTTGTTTCCCTTCCTGCGCAGTACTGTCTCCACGAGATACACATCCGGATGAGTAGCGCGATGCAACTCGTACTCGTAGAATGCTCCAGCGACGGATTTTCCGATAATCCTCGAGTAAATGGGTTACAGGATTGGTACACTGCACCTTAACGATCGTAAATACCTCAGTGGTCTAATTTGGCGTGTAACCCTTTTCAAAAATCGTCTTGTACTTGCTCACGCGTATCGAATCGCCTATTTTGAATTTTGCAGGACCTGCGATCTTTATCGCGCTGTATAGCCGTGTCCAAGAGTCTTTCGGCGATCGCGGGAGTTACTTCGGCGGGTCGCATGCCGATGGTGCGATGCTTGCGCGCGTTGTAATCTGACAAGGGACGCGGCAGCTCGTCGACCCACTTGTAATTGCCGTTGAGCGTAAACATCTTCCACGTGTCGTTCTTGAGCGTGCGATTGAACCGCCCGACCACCGACGCTTTTCACGTCGTGCTTTTTCAAGATTTTCTGCCCATCGGCATTGTAAATCTCTTTCCCCATATCCGTTTGTAAATTTTTCGGACATCTACTCTCTCTCTCGATCTCTGATATCTCAGCGATAGCGTTAGCCGTCTCGCTTCCACCCTTGCTCTTGAGTGATACGGCCCACGCATATTTGCTCAACACATCGATGACGGTGAGTATGTAGTGGTGGCCTCTGTTGAAACTCGAATACGGGCGCATCTCAACGACATCAGCCTGCCACAGATCGTCGTATTCCCGAACTATGACGCGCCTTCGCGGAAAATTTCTTCTCGCAGGAGCGTGCAATTCCTCGACGAATCGACGTCTCTCGGAGCTAATTTTCTCTCTCTTTTTTCTCAGATTTCTTTCATGATTCGACGCGTAATACATTGAGTATAAGAAAATAATGCATTTTTTCTCGCTGATGTTACTCGACTGAATCGTTTCATGGATACGCGATTTAATTTATAATAAGACCAGCTTCGCGAAGTTCCTCGATGATCGACAGCATCTCGTTGTCGTGAGCGTTGTTGCCTACTCGGCGAAGCATCGAGCAATCGTAGACGATCCATCAGTTCGTTGGGATCATCCCAGAGTTCGTAATCGATCGCGTTGTCGTTCAATGTCATTGCATGAGGTAATCCCTTTCCAGATTTTTTCTTCTATTTCTTGGGTATGATCGACATCAACGGCGCGATTATGTGTTTGTATAAGGAGTATGACTTTGCTCATACGGTTTTTTTCCGAAATTCGAGGCTTTATTATAAAAAACTGGTTATACATTTATGATTCAAAGTATTGTCCATCGCTGGCCACTACTTTTTCCCATCTTTTGGGCAGCATACGAATCCCGTGTCGAAAAAACTGGTCATCTTTTGAGGCGATCCATGAATCTCGGGCAGCGTACGAATCCCGCGTCGAAAGAATTAAGACCGGAAGTGTTGGTCAGCCAGGCCATGATCGAAACAAGTGATAGTCAGAGGGAGCAACGTCTGGAGAATACGGCGGGTGGGGTAGGACTTCCCATTTCCAAGTATGTCTTGTCCACTTTCGCAACATGGGGTCGAGCATTGTCATGCTGCAAAATCACTTTATCGTGTCTCTCGTTGTATTGCGGCCGTTTGTCTTTCAATGCTCGGCTCAAACGTATCAATTGCGTTCGATACTGATCGCCTGTGATTGTTTCAGTCGGTTTTAACAGCTCATAATATACTACGCCGAGCTGGTCCCACCAAATACAGAGCATGATCTTGGAGCCGTGAATATTCGGTTTGGCCGTCGACGTGAAAGCATGGCCGGGAACTCCCCATGATTTTCTGCGCTTGGGATTATCGTAATGAACCCATTTTTCGTCCCCAGTCACAATGCGATGCAGAAAGCCCTTTCGTCTTTGCCTTTCAAGCAGCTGTTCACAAGCAAACAAACATTGTTCAACATCTCTCGGCTTCAACTCGTACGGCACCCAATTTCCTTGCTTCTGAATCATTCCCATGGCTTTGAGACGTTTGGAAATGGCTGATTGAGTCACTCCTAATGATCGTGCCAATTCTTTTTGATTTTGACAAGAGTCTTGATCAAGTAATGCCTTCAATTCTGCATCTTCGAAAACCTTCTCTCTTCCACCGCTATGCTGGTCTTCGACGTGAAAATCACCGTTCTTGAAGTGTTGAAACCACTTATGACACGTTCTTTCACTAATAGCGGCTTCATCATAAATATTTGAAAGTATTCGATGAAGAATTCGATGAACTCGGCCGCAGATTTTTTCATATTGAAGCAGAAAATTAAAATCTCCCGCAAATGACAAGAATTTGGCTCGTAAACTGACATTTTCAATCGAGAATAACTTTATGATGCAGACACAAATCGACTAATGTTTCTATGGGATTATGTTGACAGATGCTCAAGTTTATTGTGTGACGTCTATGATCTATTTATTTCGATCACCACTTACCGCTAAAGCCATCTATACGAAAACCGAATAAGCAAAGTCATACACCTAATATTTGTATCCCCTGTTGCTCAATAATCGATCCTGCGAATGGTACTTGTGTTTGTGCGCGTTCGTCACCAATAGGATGCTCTTGTATTTGTGTATATCGTCTTCCGTGTAGAGGGCATCGTCGGAAATTGAAAATCAACTCGTAAAGACCAGGTGTACCGGCGTATCGTACGCCGTCGATAATTATGTTGTCCGTGTCATCCACGTCGAAACGTTTATTGCCAAACATCAGCCCATTCTTGTGTAAAACGCCGTACACGTGATCTATACCGCTCTCTTTATCTTGCACTCCCCTCAGGACAGCCTCGACGTACTTTTGCCCCAGCGGGCCCAGCTCGTAACGCCTCTCGACCTTCCGACGTTTGCAGCTGATTTTGAATCTTCGTCGCTAGCGAGTCTTCCATCGTTTCGAAAACGTTCTCCAACAACTCTATCATCGATTTTGGCACGCGGTGTGGAGGTTATCGGCTGTGCACGATCGTGCGATCGATCATTGGATTTATGCAGAGTCGTGGAACACTCGAACGTCTCGTTCGTTTCTTCTCCTTCCTGCTCCTCCTTCTCTTGTTCCTCTTCCTCCTTCCCCTTACGTTTAGAGGCAGACGTTGCATTTTCATCGCGCGACTCTCTCTTTGTCACGCACACGCTGGGGTTGTCGACGAAAAGTCGCAGCGGCTCGATAAGAGGTTTAAAATGTCTGTCCAACGCGATGCCCTCTTCGATTCTATCGGTCTTCAGAGCGCGATGTTTCTTGCGAATCAATTTACTCGTCTTCTCGATCTCCCTCGATTTTTTCACACTCGCGCACATCTGCCATGTTCTCTGGCTAAGTATAGGCAACGACTGGTCACGTTACGGAATCGCGAACTCGTTAAATCCTTTTCTGTATCGTCCGTTTGTGAGCCCACTGTCTTTGTCTATCACTAGAAATTCATATTTTTGCTGCCAACAGTCGCAACACAACGTGCAAAATTCATCGTACGACATGTCGGTATTCACATGATCGTTGTAAATGTGTTTCAAGTTAGTACCATCCTGTTTGAACAGGATCAGCAGGTTAGCGTTGTCGCGTATCAGATGTTTAGGTATCCTCGCGTACGTCAGAGATAGAAACAGTCGACGTTCGACCCATCGAAAAGTATTCTCTCACCGCATCCTGCTTGTCGCATGCCACATCATCAAAGATAAAAATAGAATTTGGACGCACCTCGCTCGATGAAACGATGTCGTGTTGTTGAAAGTAGCCAATTTCGTTGATAAACGTAAACAAATTTTCGAGATATCGATACTTTGGCTGTTGCAACGATTTCAAGTAGACGTACACGTTTTCGAAACATACGCCTTTCGGGCTCTCGAGTAAGCTTATGAGAACGTTGGTTTTACCACAATTCGGGCCGCACATGATCGCGCGTATAGTACTCGGCAGCATTTCGCCGTGCTTGCGCTTCTTCACGCTGCCTCCCATTCGCGATTTCGCGTCGTAGTTCGTGACGCGTATCGACAGCGGTTGCAGCACGAATTTCATTCTCTCAACTCACACTAAGGCTACGCGCTCTCGAACGACTATCTCGAACTATTTAAAGGCGCGTGAATTTACGAGTCGCGTAATAGCAAAATGTATCTCGCGCTATGTCATCCTTTTGACATTCAGGACTTGAACGCCGAGCAGTATATACTGAAAGTCGTACTCTTACGCGTCTACGGTGATTATATCGATTACGTGTATGACAAGCTTCCTGAACACGTGAAAGCGGATTCGGAGATTCGAACGTATCGTCGCTGCGACGAGCACTACAATCAGCCATGGCAGGGAACGCACATCGACGGTCCCTCACCTAAAATAAAGGACTGTAGCGAATGTCAGCGTCGGGCGGCAGTCTGTTGAATCGAGCGATAAACGCGCTTCCTTTCGAGTTACATATTACGGGCTACCAGTTTTGCGGCCCGGGCACTCGGCTTACGAAGCGATTAGCCAGAGGTGACGTGGGCATAAATCCGCTGGACGCGGCGTGCCGAGAACACGACATTGCATATTCTCGGAGCAACGATCTCACCGATAGACACGCGGCAGACAAAGTACTCGCCAAGGAGGCGCGGAAACGTGTCACCGCGAGAGATTCGACTCTGAGCGAGAGAGCCGCCGCTGCTGCCGCTTGGGCAGCGATGAAAGCCAAGACCAAGATCGGCATGGGCATGAAATCAAAAAAGAAGACGACAACGAGGAAGAAGACAATGAAAAAGCGGATACTTCCAACGGCAAAACGAGGTGGTGCGTTACCTTTTCTACCAATGTTGGGCACACTCGGGGCCTTGATTGGTGGATCGGCCAGCGTGGCGAAAGTGGTAAACGATAGCAAAGCCGCGCGACGTCAGCTCGAGGAGCTGCAACGTCACGACTGCGCGATGGAATAGGGCCGCGGCCTGTATCTCGCTCCGTACAAATATGGACGCGGACTGTATCTCAGCCCCTATAAACGCAGATAGGATGTAGCAGCGAAGAAAAAAAAAACGCCAAAGAGACGATAAAAATGCTCTGGGGTGCAATTATCAACGTGCAATTGGACGTGCTCGCGAGACGTATGAGCGTACCGTACTTTAGAGGTGTGCACTTCAGGAGGTTTACGCACTTCATGCGTAACGCTTTACGACGAGCGAGGCAGGCCAAAACGAAAGCGTTATCGTGAATCTGGACGATACGACCGGGCCTGATACTCACTGGGTAGCGTATGCCAAGAGGAACAACCGCGTCGTATACTTTGTACAGTTTCGGTAATCTTCGACCGCCCAAGGAACTGGTGCGATATTTCGAGAACGATACGGACGATAGAATACAATCGTACGTCCTATCAGACGTACGATCAGAGTTTCTGCGGACAAATGTGTCTGCGATTTCTACAAACGGTAGACGCGCATGAATTTAAAAAGCTCGACGAGGTGCTGTCAAATCTCAATATTGGTCGAACGCTTTTTCCGTCATGTCACTGACACTTACGCGGGAAGAGCACCGTCCTCGCGGCGAACTTTCCCACCATAGATTTGAGTGACAGCGAGCTCGGTCTGGCGATTTTTGAGACTTATCACAATACCGAATGTAAATGAATCGAACAATAAATTGGCAAAGACGACGCAGAAATTACAATTCCCGAGGGTTCGTACGAAGTGCGAGACATAAATGAATTTTTGAAACGTACAATTTTATGGAAACGTTCACACCGCGACACACTTGAAACTTGACGTAGTGCGTGACAATAATAACAACAACAATAACAACAACAACAACAACGACACTGATGACGATAATGGTAAGGGTGAAGAATACCCGATTACGCGCAAACTACAACACGATGAAATGCGAGATTAGATGTGCATACAGAATAAACTTCGGCAAGCCCAACAGCATTGGATCGCTGCTGGGATTTTCGTCGAAGCGTATACTGCGACCGCGAAGATGGCACGAATCGAACATGTCGATCAACATAATGAACGTAAACGTTATCCGCGTAGAGTGTAACGTGACTGCGGGAGCGTACAGCAATGGCAAAAGCGCGCACACACGATACACGAATTTTCACCGAGCGTGCCACCAAGATATAAGATATCGGAGAGGCCGGCGCAGATCATTTACCTGCCGATCACGGCACGAAGCATTACGAATCTAACGACGCGTCGTCGACCACGATTGCTCGATTTTCGCGGAGAGGAGATCACGGACGATTGCTCGATTTTCGCGGAGAGGAGATCACGGACGATTGCTCGATTTTCGCGGAGAGGAGATCACCGTCAGACAGCATGCGCGTGCGACAGCGACAGCGAGCGTGAAATGCTCGTATTGAAAGGGAGCGGAGCGCACGCAAAGAGATAACGCATTCTTTACAAGGCTGGTAACATCACCGCTCGATAACGCTCCCTCAGCGTCAGCAAGAAGAAGCTCAGCGCGTCGAACGTTAAATTTTTACAATCTTTGGGATTCGCGGTGCGCAATTTTTGATGATTGATATCTTGAATATTATCGGTGAGCCGATCTTTGACGATCGCATCGTCAAGACTCACACGTATAACTCGTTCGCTAATACAACATTTGAGTACAGCGACGAGATAAGAATACCCATACAGAAGCAGGATTTGTACACGTTGCTGTGCGAAAGTTTTCTCTACGTCGAAGGAAGATTGACGGTGAAAAAGAAAAACGCTCAGATGCCAACGACGCTTGTAAATAATTGCGTGGCGTTCATGTTTGATGAAATTCGATATGAACGGTGTGGAGATTGACCGTAACCGAAACGTGGACATAACTAGCACGCTCAAAAATTACGTGTCAATGACATACGATAAAGCTTTGATCCGTGTCGGATCTAGATCGCTGAACGCTGGATGGAACTCTAGATCCGACACGGAGGAAGGATATTTTAATTTTTGGGTGCCGCTCAGCATGCTGTTAAGTTTTTGCGAAGATTACAAACGCCTGATTGTCAACGTCACGAATTAATTTTGATACGAGCGCGCAATGACAACAATTGCTTGGTGGGAAATCCTGTGACAGAGTCTGAGGTTGAATTATTCAAAGTACAGTGGCGAATGTCTCACGTTGCGTTAAACGAGATCAATAAATTATCTATGTTGCGAGCATTGGAAAGCGGTCATTATCTGAGCATGAGTTTTCTCTCGTGGGATCTGTACGAGTATCCTCTGTTACAGAATACGACCAAGCATTCATGGTCAAAACGGCGACTCAGCTTGAGAAGCCTCGATATGTTATCTTTGCTCTGCAGACCGGTCGAAAGAATATCATGTCACGAGATGTTAGCGTGTTCGACGATTGTAATTTGAGTAACGTGAAACTTTATCTAAATTCGGCGTTTTATCCGTACGACGATTTAAATCTGGATTTTGGCAAAAAGAGATACGCCGTTCTATTTAATATGTACGCGCGTTTTCGTAAAGCATATTATGGAATCGATTGCTTCGAAACGCAACTCAACGTGCTCTCATTTGTCGAGAAAGGGCCTTTTACGGTCATTGATTGCTCGCGACAAAATGAATCCGTCAAGAGTGCCACTGTGGACGTACGCATAGAATTTGACTACAAGGAGAATGTGCCCGCAAATACAACAGCCTATTGTCTCATTATACATGATCATGTAGCTCAATATAATTTATTGACCAATGTTGTGCGCAAAATCACCTAAGTGCACCTCTGACATGATACGTCGCAACCGACATCGCAGTCTTCTCGACAACATGCTCGTGCCAACAATTTGTGGATCTGCAAGGATTCATCGTTAACAAGAAATTTATCGTGAAGGAAGTGGCGGTGCTGAAACAGGGGACCGTTCTCACGCATTACATTTTTACGAGTCCCATGCCATGGAAATTTTTGACAAGATCCGACAGGTCTTGCGCCTCCTCATTGATTGCTTATCATGGATTGCAATGGAAGCACGGGACGATCCCGTACAACAAGGCG
>NW_011627465.1:136433-148830 GCF_000204515.1 Acromyrmex echinatior | reverse complement strand
TTGCAAAAGAATTTTTTAAATAAAAATACGTTAACGTATTTATTATGTATTTCTTTTCCTTTCCTTTGTAATGTGTAAACGTTTGTATGAACGTACGTATAAAACATATGTATAAGCGTATGTATGAACGTATGTATATATAAACGTATATATAAGCGTATGTATGAACGTATGTGTGTATAAACGTATGTATAAATCTATGTGTAAACGTACGTACATATAAACATATATATATATATATATAAACGTATGTACGTATAAACGTATGTATAAGCTTATGTACGAACATATGTATATAAAAGTATGTACGTATAAATGTGTGTATAAATTCGTAACAAAGAAAATACGTAGAAAGACTTGATAAAATGTGTCACGACATATTCGAAATTCTTGAAAAGAGGGGAAGGACCTGTCTTCTCTCATCAATTTCAGAAGTATTACGTCACAATTTACACGAATGCAATCAGTTTTGCGATACCCGCTTGTACGAACGGCTGAAAAAATGTACTTCTTAAAGAGAGCAGTGCATCGATATGAAGAAGGAATATAACATGTAAGTTTCAACGTTCTATACACAAAAGAAACGTTTTTTAACATTATGTATGTACACAGTACGGAGCATCGTGCGGTGCGTTTACTGAGCAGACGTTACGATCTGACGAATACGAGCTACAAATTTTTGGAAATTGGAATCAACGAATTATGTGGAGGTCACTCTTGGAGATCATCGCGGACACGAACTATCGCTGTCTCTCGAAATGTGGAAGAGCCTCTACGAGCAGCGAAGAAATATTTACAAGCTGTTTCGAAACGAATACAAGGATAATTTTATAAACGTTGGACCGCTAACCGTCAGTGTTTGCATGTTGAACGATGCTACGCTCGTATGTCTCGATTCTTCATCCGTACGCATTACGATGACCGAAACGACGCTACGCCGTATGTTTGACTTTAACGGGTGTATCGATGTAACGTTCGAACGATTAGCTCGACTCGTCGATACGGTAGATACCAAATATATGCGATTCTCCAACATCGCATCTGAGGACATTATACGTGATAGCAACATTTTCAATGGACATCAGCTCGTCGATTGCGAACTATTAGCTTTACTTTTTAATAAGTACGAAAACCAGTGTAAGAAGATGTGAATAAAACATTTTTGTTCGCATTATTATATATGTATTGTCTTTTACTTCCCATCCTTTGCCTCGATGCGCCAGGAAAAACTATATTGAAAAAACTGTGTCGTAAAAAAGAAACTTATACTCTATTGATTCTTCCATCCTTTCTTCACTCATAGCACGATACGCGCTCCGTCGCGCGCTTTATCTCTAACATGCAAGCCTTCATTACCGATGCATTTTTGGAGAGAGAGCGGCGAGTGACGAAAAATAAGGACCGGGGCCCCATGTTTACGTAAGAGCCGGGACCTTTCGCCCTCCTTCCCTGCGTTACGTATCCCCGCGCCTACGAGTACTCCTCGCGCCTCGCGTTCCCCTCTAGCTCCATGGGTTAGAACCCGCCTGGTAATACTACTCAAGTGTTGCCGCGTTCTATGTGCAGGAGCCATTAGTTTCTGAGATGATCGCCTAAGGCGATTAAAATGCCCCACTCTGTGTATCAAAGTAGAGCATTTTTTTGATCTGAGCTAATAATCTTATTAGCTATTTCAACCGCCATTTCGATTTAGTCGTCTGTAGTTCAATCGCTTAATATTATAGGTATAAAATATATGGTTAGTAGGTCCATAAAATGGAGGACTTATGCGCTACTTTGATACATAAAATTTTACTTGGGCTAAGTGAGTGCGTTCTTTTCTAAATGAGGACTATCACTCTTCGAATGCGCAATCTAGAAATATTGGTCCGTACTCAGAATGCGCTTAAAATGATGTTAGTGCGCTAACGTGCTATAATATAATTTACAGTACGCATACTATAAAATTTTAGAGATAAAAGCGCGTTCTGAATACGGATCACTATGTCTATGATAATGGTTTACTGATGAGTTGCAACATGTTGAGTGTTCTGCTGAACGCTCTTCTGGCCTGGTTGACATATTCGTCGGAAGATTCTAACTGTTCACGATTGTTTACGCTTACTCCTAGATTGCATGTTGAAACAAAAATCAATCTATGTATTGTTTTGTAATTTTTGATGAGTCTCAAGTGTATCTACTACATCATAAAAGTAATCTGTTTTGTATATGTATATAATGCCCTTCAAATATCGGCATATTAGACACAGCCATTTTGTTCAACATGTTTTGGTTGTGACTCAACGTACTTTTAGTTTGCTGGAAATCATGGTGACCGCTGAGTAAACATGTTGAGACGTTGAGTGCACTTAGAACTGCTCCAAAAGACAATCAAACGGTTGCACAACAATTGAATCTGCTGAACGCACCTATTGTTATTGTTAGTTTCAAAGCTTTTAGTGATAATTTTTGTCCGTCATTTTCGCGAAGTGTCTGCGGGGACTCTTGCGTCCTCTTGGTTCGGAAGGTGAGCGTGCAAGCAAGTGCGCATGCGAGCGCACATGCGAACACGCGCTATTTATTCTTATCTAACTTCATTTTATTTCTTGTATTCAGAATTTATTTCTTCTTTTAGTTTCTTCTCTTAGTCGCGCATTTAGATTTAGAGTCGTCAGCGGACCGTGTTCGGTAGAATTTTGTAATCTCGTCATCTCACCCACCACTGGAAGAAGGAGAACTATCACGCCAACAACGAAAGTACGACGCCGGATTTGGAGGACTTCATCAGGGAGCTCGGACCCGCAGGTTGTAAAATTTCATATATTTGTTTTATAATTCGTGACTGTCTTGAACCTTGTTATATCGCACATCCCTTATAGAATGCGATGGAAGGCGAAAACTCCCGGCCGCTAGAGGAACAGTACAGAAGTCGAGGGCATATGTCCTCCCCGCGAAACCGGTAGAGGAGGCTGTCAGGACAGAGAGCGCACAATTGCGCACTGTAGCAATTGCCCAATTACAGCGACTTCTGCGTAGGGAGTTTATGATTATTTTTTTTTAACGCTATGATTGGCTTGTACGCAATTGGATCGTTAGCAATTGCCATACACTCGTCAAGACATCCCGCGCCAACCCGAAGAATTTAGGGGCCTCAGGTAACGAAGAAGCTCATAAAAATTTGTATTGCATGCTCTAAGACGCAAGGATTCGCGGTTCGTGAGGATCTATGTGGCACGCGTTGGCTGCGTGGTTGACAGGAGCCAATCGGCGCGTGACATGACCCCAATTAGGGAAGGGGGACGAACGGCCTGCGTGATCCGCGAAGAATTCCTGCTTACTCGTTCTCTAGCCGAGTCGGGAGTATTGTACGAAAACGCACGTGCCCCCGCAGCAATTATGGAGAGCATCGGCTCGAGGTTGTCGAGCATACCGGAAAGCGTCAAGATTTTGGAGTGAGACGAGCGCCGCCACCAGTGTAAAGTTGCCGAACATTGAGTTCGTAGCTTCGAGTGAATCGCATGAAAAACTTACGTGACGGAGAGCAGCTGGTTTAATGGTTGCCCTCTGAATCGTGAAATTGTAAAACACGTGCTATCCGTCCAAGCCTTGTCGTTAAGAGAATTATTCGCTGCCGATTCGCGCTCGCTTCTCTTGCCATAGTTGAGTAAAGTCTTATTCGTTGTTTTGTCTTGTGTCTTTGGTGTCATATCGAACCGATTGTGGAATTGTGTCACGTGGATTATTATTCGGATTCGAAGTTACCTTCGCGGGTGACGTAGTTCGCACAAGATACGAGCTCTTATATTATACGCTGTCTATATCCAGATCTCGTACTTGATTGTCATACCTTAGTCACCGTCGAAGGCGATCGTTCGGAAAGATCTTTTAACGTAAAGTACAAACGTTAAAAAAACCGGCCGTCAGACAACCGTCATTGTTGCCGTCTGGAGAAGTAGATCTTATTAAATCCAGCTTAAAGAGCGAGATTTCATCGATTGATTGTAAATCAATCGATGTCTATCAAATATTTGTTATTTCTCTTATTATTAATTTGGATGTGGTTCTTGCAGCCCGTCTCTCTGATCCTCCGATAATTTTCCCATCTTTCTGACCTATCCCTGTCGCGAATTAATTGTGAACAACTAATGTAGCGTAGATGAACAGAGTGGCACGCTCTCTCATGTCTGACGCCCAACTTATTTAGCTCTAATAATTGTAAAAACCTATCTGTCGAGAGCTCTTCGATATATTGTACAAAAATTTTTCTAAGTAAAAAGTTATAGAGCACGCGACGAAGCTGTGCCGTAGCTCGCGAGCACAGTTACAGTATCTTAGACAAAATAATAATAAAACTGAATTAATCCATTGTGCATAAATTGTATAAATAATAAATAATAAATTTAAAAACTTTAATATAAGAATGCAATGTGAAGTTAAAATAATATTGATTTAAATATCCATATCAGATTTTCGAAGTCTAAGCCTGCCATTTGTATACAAGCATTTGCTCTGTGAATGAGATTTCGTTAAGTAAGTTGGAGCATTTTCGGCGTAATACTTCCTACAGCACAGTGATGTTGTTCCTCTAATTCTTCCAATGTTTCTATAGGATTTTGATAAATAAGTTTTTTTAAATAACCCCAGAGAAAATAATCTAGAGAGTTCAGATTAGATCTTGCTGGCCATAGAGGTCCACCTCTATCAATCCAAGAATTTTGAAATTGTGTATCTAGATAATGCCTAACGCGCCGTTGTGAGGTGGTGCTCCATTATATTGAAACCATTTTGTCGAATATTTAACGGCAAATCCTCCAAAAGATTTGGCAAATTATCTCATAAAAAATCAGTGTAATCGTCACCTCTCATTCTGTTTGGAAGTACACATGGTCCAATTATTTGATCTCCTATAATTCTGGTCCAAATATTTAATTTCCATCGAACTTGGAAGATTCATTTTCTGATTACGAAGGGATTTTCTTTTGTCCAATAATGTAAATTATGTGCGTTAAATAATCCCTCTCGAGTAAACAAAGACTCGTCGGAGAATAATTAATCCAGAGTAATATAATCATGTTAAAACGCAACAGTTTACGAGATATTTAATTGTTTACGATTTTGCGTTATATAGTATATCCCTTTTTCATAAATTTGAGCAAGAATAGTTCAGTAGAAGTAGAATTTTACTGGAAAAAAAATATAAACCAGCATTTCTCTTTACGAAAGTCTCGAAAGGCGTATCAGAAAAGAAATGCGTATGTTTAAGACTCGAGATTTGTAAAGAACGTATGCAAAAAAAATCGAATAGTTGCAAAAAGCACGTTTTTCGTTTATAACACGAAATATTATATATTGATTGGTATAAAAAATATAGGTATTCGAAATACCTACAAAATGAGACATGGAACATCAAAATCTATTAGTTCAGCAGAAAAAAAATTAAAAAACATCGAAAAAGGCCTTTTTTTCACTCGCTCTGTATTCATTGAGACTTAAACGCAAAGCTTTGAAATTCTCATAAAATGTAGCCCAAGATTTGTTTGTCATTAGGGCTACATTTTATGAGAATTTCAAAGCTTTGCGTTTAATTTATTAAAACTTATATGTTATTTAGGATGCCCCCCGTTCCTTATTGACGCCTAGGACCGCCGAACGGCTGAGAAAGCATTTTTAGTCGCTTGAAACAAGCTACTAGTGGGAGAAGGAGCTCGCTATCTCGTTCACTCTCGGCGCGCCGCAGGCGAGCACATGAACATGGGCTCATGCTTGTTTGTGTGTTACAACGCCGCACCACGATAAATGGTCGAACTTATATGTGTAAAAAAGTGATGTTTTGACGACGAAATTTATGTTGCGTGCTATTTCGTTATTATTTGCTTAATTGTGAAAATATGACTTATCTCGTACTTATCAAAATCGTAATTATCGATGAAAACTATAATTATCTTATAATTTTATATATAAAAACGTATATTTTACTCGTTTCAATAGCTGTTGGACTGTGTGTTTCTACCCGAATATAGGCTCACTTTACGTGGCCTTTTACTGACTATCAAGGGAGGAAAGGACAGTTTTCAACGATTTTTACAAGTGTTTTAAAATGATCTCGTCATTTCGTTTTATCCAAATTGTCTTTATTTAAAAATGGCACGCAGCATAAATTAACGTGTCATTCCTCGCTTCTGACGTCACGATTCCAACATGGTCGCCGCGATTAGTCAAGAGCCTTAATGTCATTGCAATACGTATCTCCGTTGGTAGAGGTTCTCTACAACTACATTTTTTAAATTTTGGCTTTAATAATCTATTTAAATTGTTAAATTATTCCACCGACATTCTTGTAAGTTTGAAAAATTCTTCGTGATTATTCATTTGGAAATATATAAATAATGTATAATGAGCATCAAAATTTTATTTTTTTTCATATTTCTAGTAATATGGGATTTTACCCATCATCTTCTTATAATTCGTTTTTTATGTTTTCTTACAAGTAATCTTAATCTTATAATTTGCATTAAAATAAGTAATAAATTTGAATAAACATTCAACGATTCAATTTCCATGACGTCTATGACTATTCCGACTTGCGACGCAATTGTAGACTAACAAGTCATACTCATACTCGACATACAACACGCGATAAGCGACTAATGATACCCGACTCCGTCATTCGACTTGTAGAACGGGCCTTAGGCCCGATGTCGACTGTCACTAGTCGTTTGTAGTATGTTGTACGTCGCACACGAATACGACTTGCTATTCTACAATTGAGTCGTTGATTGAAGTCGGAAGGTCGGAACAAATGTAAAGAATGGATATTGAAACGTTAAACATATTCAAATTTATTATTAATTTGAACGCAAATTATATGATTGTAGAATAATGCGACTCCACTTGCTTGACGACTACTATGCATTGATTTAATTAGTTTTATAATATTGAAAAGGATCAAAACGATAATCGAAATGTATATTATTGTAGTTATTAAACTTGAATAAATTTATATACACAAATTCATCCAGTGTCAGCTCTTTTAGGCATTTCTTAAGTTTGATATAAAAGAATTAAATTACAAAATATTTTTATATTAAATAATAATAATTTAACAAATAAAACATTACCTGACATATTTATATCATAATAGTTTTTCAAATTTGTGGATATTTTTTGTCACAGATCTCTTTTTTGCTAACATTTTTAAAATCCACATCGCGTTTATCATACAAGCAATGATTTTCGCGAACAAAATCAATAATTATTTCATCTATTGACATTCAATGATTCCATAATATAATATAAATATATCCATATATTCGTATAAAAATATCTGTTTATCCATACACAAATCCGAAGGTTACGTTTCATTTAGTCGTAGTCGGAAAAGATGGGAATTGATCATCTTCTATTTCGACTTCCGACAATCCAGTGCGTATGCGTACGACGCCCGACTCCGACATACGATTGATTAATAAAACGGACCTTAAGCCTTCTACAATCAGTCAGGAGACGTTATAGTATGTTGTGTGCATGCATATAACCTTTATTTTTCATGTCGGCTGTCGATGTCGGCTGCTGGGCATCGTTTGGATTGGTCAGGTCCCATCTTTTCCGACTACGACTAGATGAAACTTTCGGATACATTTGTGTATGGATAAATAGATATTTTTATATGGATATATTTACATTATATTATGGAATTATTGAATGTAGATGAAATAATTGTTGATTTTGTTCATGAAAATCGTTGCTTGTCTGATAAATGCGATGTGGATTTTAAAAATGTTAGCAAAAAAAGAGATGTGTCAAAAAATATTCACAAATTTAAGAAACTATTATGATATAAATATGTCAGATAATTTTTTATTTGTTAAATTATTATTACTTAATATAAAAATATTTTGTAATTTAATTCTTTTGTATCAAACTTAAGAAATGCTTATAAGAGCTGACACTGGGTAAATTCGTGTATATAAATTTATTCAAGTTTATTAACTTGAATAATATACGATCATCGTTTTGATCCTTTTTAACATTATAAAACTAATTAAATCAATACATAGTAATCGTCAAGCAAGTGGAGTCGCATTATTCTACAATTACATATGTTGTCCATATGTGGTTGTGTAAAATTTGTTACAAGTCCGAGTACTAATATACATTTAATTTCCAGATTAAATGATAACTGTAAAGCTGCGTTTAGTAATATTGACAGATTGCTCGCTCGATGTCATTAAAATGTCAGCAAATGACATCGAGCGAGCAATCTCTCAATATTACTAAACACAGGTTACGCAAGTAATCTTATTTTCATAATTTGCGTCCAAATTAATAATAAATTTGAATGTATATTCAATGTTTCAATATTTATTCTTTACATTTATTCCGGCCTTCCGATCAACGACTCAATTGTAGAATAGCAAGTCATATTCATGTGCGACATACGACAAATGACTAACCGACATCGACATTGACATATGACTGATTGTAAAACGGGCCTTAGAATCTTGTCACATTGGCTACGGTACTAACATATGATGTCAAGATCATGACCTTGAGTAACATTTAAAGGTTTTAATCATCAGTCGAACATCTTAGGTAATGCTAAAATTTATACTTTTTGAGATTTTTCAAGGTTTTCATTATAGTTTTATTCCACTCTATATATTGTATTATAGGATTGCAACCTAAGAACATATACTACTGGAAGCAGAATTGAGCGCTGAATGTGAAGTCAACATCTGTGTGAGAAAGAAAGCTATAGAGTCCCAGTTGATTGTAAAGCCCTA
This sequence comes from Acromyrmex echinatior, assembly GCF_000204515.1. The sequence goes on along the minus strand of NW_011627465.1, from coordinate 140,068 downwards.
AACACAATGCGAGGCAACAGCAATAGCGATAGAAATAGCGATAGCAATAGGAACAGAGGAATCCATATGTTAATGTACATACGAGAATGCATATGTTAATGTACATATGAACACGGAATAAAACAATAGCGATAAATTTTCGAGTTGAAATTCTGTGTCTATTATCTTATAGCCCAATAATCAGCGTCCAGATTTTTCATTCTGTTTATGGCTACGGTCCACTTGATGCTACAAATGCTTCGAAGCATTTTTTGATTGGTCAGTTAATAAAATTCTTTCTTCCGATTGGTCAATCAAAAATTTCGAAGCATTTATAGCATCAAGTGGACCGCAACCTATGTGCTATAACCTTGGATGCGTTCAAAAATCCTACTTCGAGTAGAAATGTTACTAATCGCCGTTTGAAAATTGACTCAGGTTTTGCAAAATTGATATGCCATTTGCATTCGGAAATATTCGAGTAAAATCACTAGGTCGTACTTTACAGTAACTTTTTCAACTTCTGAGATTTTAGAGGTTAACGGAGTAAATTCGTTACTACTTTAACGCGAAATAATATGGACGAAATAAAATGGACTAAAGATTGCTAAAGATGAAACAAAACAAAACTATCGTTTCTTTTATATGATTTCTTTCATAACATTTATAAATATTTCTAACAATCTACGGTCAGCTATTACTATAGAAAATAATATTTTATTTCGGAACTATAGATTTCGACATTGTTACCTTAAAATCTTACTCTTGTTACGTCCGCAGCAACTTCATTTTGTCCAATGATTATTTTTCGAACATACTCGCCACCAGGCCCGAATAATATACACGGGCATCTTCTAGAACGCACCTGACGTTTCTCCCCAACAGCGGCGTGGTCAAGTTTAAAAACACCCCCGGGTAAACTCAGAAGAGAAGACAGAGTAGCGGTACGCGTCGTATAGAGTGGACGCGCGCGAAATTCAGGCTCCTATTTCATTGTCCGACCACCCGCCACTCTAAGTTTAAGCATCGCGTGCGAACATAATTCTTTTTCTAAGTACTAATTCCGTTTCTAGAAGTAATTATAAAATCTAATTCTATTTCTAATTCTAAAAGTAATCATAAAATCTAATTCCATTTTTAATTCTAGACGTAATCATAAGATCTAAATTTTAATTAGTAATAATCCAACTTAATTTGGAGATATGTAAGTCTACTTTCGCGTAAGAATTAATCATCACGCCACTAACTAATATACTATGTGAATCATTGTTAAATATATACCTAATTTTAACTTAAGTGTGAACTTAGTGAATATTCCCACCTTCTCGCTAGCTTTAACATTTTCAATATAATCGATCGTTGCTAAACATTAACAAGAGTGAGGAAGCAGCCCATTGGCGTGATCTGAATCAATAATTGGTTCATTTTGGAAGCCTTCCTCTCTGACCACTTCTTTCTATTGGCATTCGGGAACATCAGAGAACATTAACCGGGCATAAGCAAACTTCTTTCTATATTTCGGTAACTGAAATCTGCCGTCGATGAATCGCTCCCAGCATGTGTCCCACATACCTACGTTCGCGTGAATCCATCGACGCTCGAATTCTAGCGATTAGTCCGTACTCTATGTGGTTGCGTAGTAGTTGCATGCATGTAGTGCTGCATATCTTCATTGTTCTTTCAACATAGGGAAAACGGCAACATCAAATGCCCTGAGTTACACTTCCGCGCCGGAAAACGAAAAGAGGGATTATCAAGCGGTCTTGCGGCATTACATTCATTTGGATTATCCTGAACGAATCCTATAATGTATGCTCTATACTAATAGTCACTCGACATGCCGTCGCAAATTGTCTCGATTGCCCCGAAAGGGGGAAAGGGGGGGGGGGCTTTTAAAATTCATTGATAATCTAGGGAGAACGGGAGAGCAACGTGGAATAATTCGGTATCCACTATAATCGGGATATTCAGAGCACGCCTTTAACCAATCAATTTATTGGACAAGTCCAATCAAGAGCCCTCTCGCGAACTCGCGACGCTTGAATTGCCAGTTTTATTCCAACTTTATAGTCTCGAGTTAGTTCGAATCCTAGGACCGGCCGAACCTCCCTAGGACGTAACACTATACGTTCGGAAAATCGTTGAATATAGTGCTACTCTACTGACTTTTTAAGTTTTTTTTTCATGTTCTACCCTACTTTATCCTACGAGTAAAATTTAAACGAGTTTAAATTTCCGAACGCATCCCTTAAAGCGAATGGAAGATTAAAGTCTATATACAAAATCAGATCGATTGGCATTTTTTATTTCTTTTGCGACATTGTGTAATGGGAGACGACAGTTATATATCGCTTATTTCTGTAACATTCCTATTACTATTCTTATCGCTGTTGCATCGCATTGTGTTTATGACATAATGCACATGTGCCATTCAATCTATTTGCTTTCCACTTCATTCGTATATTTGTACCATATGCAGGATGTTCAGCGTAACAGTCCGCACGATTTTTCAGACACTTCCGACGGTTAAAAAAAAATAGTGAATATTTATTTGTTTTATACAAGCTACAAATGCGATAAAAAAATTTAAAAAACGAGTGCGAAAAAAAAGAGATAGATAGCTACAAGCAGATGAGTAAAACCTGTATCAAAGAGGTTAGAAATTGCGCGTTCCAAGATCTTGGACAAAAAGAAAATTAACAAATTACAATTGCACAATTCGGCTAATTGATCACCTCGATCGATTGGTTTCTTAAGATATTGTCGTCACGTATTGCCTGTCACATATTCTAACACTTTTTGTGCATACGAGAAATGGCTGCGTTCAGCAGAGAAAGCAGCTTTGAAACTGTAAAATTCTTCAACGTGATTGATTTATACGTTTAGATCTGTAAAGAACCAAAAGCAAGAACCAATTGTGTTGAAGTATAGATTTTACAACAGTTGCAAAATTGCTTTCTTTGCTAAACGCAACCATTATCTGTTATCTCTTTCTATCTGCCATTTTTGGTCCACATTTGCCAAATTTTGATTATAGGATTTCTAACTCAAAGCAATTCTTGTCCCATCTTCTGCCTGCTTGGGAACGCACGATTTTTCACGCAAAGCGAAATCTCCATCTCTCTCTCTCTTAAGGGAAAATACTGCTGAAATATATACCTTGTGTGCGAAAATTACATACTAGTCACAAAAATTATTTTTATAACTTTTTAATAAATAACGAGTGATGGAAAAGATCAATGAGCTCCTTGAGGGTCATAGTCAAGATCAGTTAGAGATTAAGTCATTTGAGACTGACTGTGTAAAGGGAAAGTTTTACCAAATATTAATTAAGTCGATTAAATATATTTCGAAAATTAGACATTTCCGTAAGTCTGCATTTATGGATTTAACTACGTTTAGTTAGTCCTTAAAAACTATATTAAATATTAAGTGAAAAATAATAAATAATAGTAGAATAAGTAATAGATAAGTAATTATTTACTATAAATAAGTGATTATTTATTATATATAATGATATAAATTGAAATTACTCTTATCTGCCCTTTTCAGGTCAATAACCACCAATACAAATACATACGCATGCACGCGCAACACGCACGTACGCACGCACGCACGCACACACACACATGAGGTATAAGTCCGACCGTGCAACG
>NW_011627465.1:69111-136400 GCF_000204515.1 Acromyrmex echinatior | reverse complement strand
CGCGTGGTGTACCTTGGATCATGCTAATGCCGGCGGCATAATTGACTTTTAAAATGTAATAAACATTGAAAAAATTTGTACTGCTAAATGTATTATTGAAATTTAATTATTAAAATGTACTGTTAAATGTGTTATTAAATGTATTATATATATATTATATATAAACGTATTATAAATTAATTTATGTATTATTAAAACTAACATGAAAATTAATAATTTTGATTGATTTTTTTATCGTATTCTTTATCATAAAGAAAAAAGAAAGAATTAACACTGTACCTCACCTTGAACATTTTACTTTATTTTTAATCATAGTTTAAAAATAGATCAGTTTGTCAGCATTTGAGAGTTATGCATTCTTAATCAGTAAGCTATTCTTTAAGTTTAATAATATTTATCATACGCAATTGTGCGATATTTAGAATTAGAATGCTCAGCTCACAAAATGTATTGTTATTCATATGTATCTATATTTGGTATCTACATATGTATCTACAAATTGTGCGACGACATCAGAGATAATTCTTTTAATCATTTATTACGTAAGTAACGAAAGCAATTATTATTATTATTGGGAGTACAAATAAGTTTCTGCCATTTTTTATCAAAAATTAAGCATTTATTGTGAAAGGACGGTACATAATGTTTTATTGAAAGTATTGTCCATCGCTAGCCACTATTTTTTCCCATCTTTCTAGTAGCATACGGATACCGCATTGGAAGAACGCTTCATCTTTTATCCAATTTTTGGTATCTTCATATGATGTGAAGTGCTGCTCAGACAGGCCATGCGTCATCAATTGAAATAGATGGATCGGAAGGGGCAATGTCTAGTATATATGGCGGATGGGGTAGAACTTCCCAATTGAGTGTTTCCATGTAGGTTTTGACCGGTGCCGCAACATGTGGTCGAGCATTATCATGCAGGAGAATAATTTTGTCATGCCTAGAGTAGTAGTGGGCGCGTTTTTCGCGCGTTTTTCCTTGAGTGCTCGGCTCAATCTCATCAATTGTATTCGGTAGAGAGCCCCAATAACGGTTTCGTTCGGTTTGAGCAACTCATAATACACGACACCAAGCTGATCCCACCAAATACACAATATGAGTTTTTTTCCATGAATATTCGGCTTGACTGTCGATGTTGAAGCACGGCTAGGTGATCCCCATGATTTCCTCTTCTTTGGATTATCGTAGTGGATCCATTTTTCATCATCAGTGACTATACGATGCAAAAACCCTTTCGTTTATACCTGACAAGCAGCATTTTACATATGGAAAATTGGCGTTCAACGTTTCTCGGTTTCAGTTCATATGGAACCCAATTCCTTTGCTTTTGAATCATTCCCAATGATTTCAAACGATGTGAAATTGCTTGTTGAGTCGCTCCTAATGTAAGTGCAAGTTCTTTTTGCGTTTGGCACGAATCTTCATCCAATAATGCTTACAATTCCGCATCTTCATACACTTTCGGCCTTCCGCTACGTTCTTGTCTACGACGTCAAATTCATCGTTTTTAAACTTTTGAAACCACTCACGACAACTTCTCTCACTTAAGGCAGCCTCATATGCTTCTACAAGTAATCGATGAGCCTCAGCTACAGATTTCTTCAAATTAAAGAAGTAAATCAAAAGTTCTCGCAAATGACGCTTATTCGGCTCAAAACTCGGCATTTTCGCACAAAAAAAAATATATGATGCTGATACAAAATCATTAATATTTCAAGGTTATGTTGTTGATAGATGTCCAACCTTACGATATAACGTTTTACATCAGACAATTTTAACCATAGCTTGCTAATGGCGCAGTCTTTTGTCAAACGGCGGAAACTTATTTGTACTTCCAATATTATTATTTATTATTTAAGACTGTATTAAGATGTCATAAACTACTTTCTAATAAAGCCATATTTGAATCTTCAAATGTTATTGTAGAATAATAGCCGAGGTACATACGAGTAAAGAGCGCGCGCCGGCCCTGAGTGCCATGTAGACAAGAACGCTTCATTAACTTCAACCTCCTCTACTGCAAAAACTGCTTGTCGGACACAATTTTGTTAAAGGAAAAAGTTGTTTGTTTTAACATAAAGTATCACGTCTTGTATTCCGGATGAGGGAATTTTGAATCACCCTATATAATATATATTTATAGATTCACTGAGTGATGCAGGAATCTGATCAAATACTACAATAAAATAAGCATTCGAAAGTAATACTCTATCTGTGCCAGCAGCTCATCCTGTGCCTAATACGAATTATATATTGCCATTTTCTCTTATTTGTGATGAAGGCTTTCCATTGAAAACATGCTTAATGCGTCCATGTAGAGAAAAATTTACAAAATAATGAACAAAAAATATTTAATTATCGATTGTGTGAGAGCACACCAAGTCGAGAATGCTTTCGGCATTCTTATAGTACGATGGCGAATATTATAAAAATCTACAGTTCAAAAATTAAGTACTGAGAAAATTTTGCAAGCTATAACTTGTTTGTATAACTGTTATAAGCACCAACTTAAATGATAATAATTATTTACACGATGAAATGATAGATAAAGAAGGAGTAGATGGTGAAATAATACCAGGGAATTGGCAAAATGAAATTAGAGAAAATGATTTTATTAATTCTTTAGGACAAGTTGGTGCCAACATTGATACAGCTGCTATAAGACGAGACATTCTTGTTCAATATTTTGTTTCAGCAGAAGGGAGTATTCAGTGGTATGACAGTGGTAACGTATATGATGAATTTTTAATAAAACTTTATGTCGATATTATTAAATATTAATATTTTACAAAAATAATGAAAATGTGTTGTCTTTGATTTTTGAAAATATTGTTTATTAATAATAAAATTATTTTATAATATATCAAAATATACAAAATTTATAATTATAGACTCTTTTTCTAATATCTCATAATGCATTAACAAATTTTATAAATAACAATACTGTTAGAAATATAAAATTATTTAAGTAACTAACATGTTATAGAAAATAGCATTTTTGTACTATTTCACATACATTTTGAACTTAAAACATACTATAAACGAAACTTTGAATATATTTTTAAATTGTACAATCTTGCACATATTATTAGTGAAATATAAACTATTTAAAATAGCATTCAATAGCACATGAAACTTAGAATATTTCTATAAAACTGAGTTTAAGATATTAAAAATATACTTTGTGTTGTGCGTACGTGCGTGCGTGCGTGTTTCAAAAAAAAAGGAACATATTTTAATCCTTCTTCTAAGGCGGACATGTAACCATCTTTCTCCAAACGTTTTTGATCTAATGAGATTGAGATGATACTGCCTTTACTGCCATAGATATTTCCTTACTTGCTTTCTCTAACAAATTTATTCTCTTTTATCTTCTTACGTTTTGCAAATTTATCCATTTCTGGCATTACTTTTTTGGTAGACTTAAATACAGATGAAATACAGAATCTTTTAATTGTGTAGGATTAAAGCTTGTACTTGGTTCCAAAGATTGCACACTGCTAGTATAACTGCAGCTAGAAAGTGTACTACCAGGCTTATTTAGGATTTCATAATCTATTGGGTCATCTAAAAAGTATCCGCGGTTTTTTGTCACTAGATGTGTTGACCATCAACATCATCTAGTGACAAAAAACCGCGGATACTTTTTAGATGACCCAATATAATTATCACGTTACTCTCTTGGTTTTTAATATCTAATGATAATGTGTTCTCTAATGTGAAAATATGTAATTTATGATAAATTTATGATAAATTACAAATAATACATATTAAGACGATATAAACCCAATATTAGAAATAGTATTATTTTCATTAATATATACTTTTTATTGATTGAAAAAATCCACTGTAACTATGATCTGATAACATAAAGTTTCACATTGGAAAATTGCTTAGATAAATGGTGAGGAAGTATCTGCCGTACTTGTTTTGGGTAATGAACTTTGTGATTGTGAACAAATAATGTTCTGTAAATAAAATTATAAAATTTTAAAAATATAGAAAATAAGTTCTAACAAATAAATAAAAGTATAAAAACTAGATACTAGCTTTCTATGAGCTATAAAAGAAACTAGAAACATATTTCTATATAACACCCATTCCTTCCTCGGTTCATATCCAGGTAGTAACATTTGTCGCCTATTCTCTCTACTAAATATGTTTCTTAAAAACGATCATCATCTTTCGATTTCTTCGACTATAAAAAAATTATGTATTATATAATAATGTTTTGTTTTTATATGTTATGTAATAATTTAAAAAAAAATTACCTGACATATTTACTGTATAACAATTTCTCAAATTTTCAGAAAGTTTTTGCCACAGATCTTTCTTCTTCCTAATAATTTTAAAAATCCACATCGCATATAAACAACGATTTTCATGAATAAATTCAATAATAATTTCATCAACACTTAATGATTCCATGATAAAATATCTAAATTTTATTTAACAGTACTAGCAGTAAATATTTGAAAAGCTATAGATGTATCCGTCAAAAAAAGTTATGTTTCATCCAGTCGTTGTTGTAAACGGAAAAAGTTGACCATCTTCCATTCCAACACCCAGCCGATTCGCGACAACTTCATTCAACAACCGACATTCCAGCGCGCATGGGCATAATATTCGACTTCGTCATCCGACTTATTGTAGAACGAGTCTAACTCTCATCTTTTCGATTCTTACGACAACGATTGGATGAAACATAACCTCCATTTTACATACATCTATATAAAATAGTTTATCATGGAATACGTTTTCTTAAAAGAGTAATCTGATTCTTATAATTTGCGTCCAAATTAATAATAAATTTGAACAAATGTTTCAATATCCATTGTTTTGATTTATGACACAATTGTAGACTGGAAAGTACTCGACATAAAGGGTGTTTTTTTAATCCCGATAGATTTTTTTAAGCCCGATAGAACTTAAAATTGTAAAAACTAACACAAAAATTAAATTATAATCAAAAAATTTTTTTTAGTCGAAAGATCAATGCATGGCATTAACATTTGAAAATGATTTCGGGCATATGGCCATCGCGGCTGTTTAATTTAATTTTTTGTTTTATTTTTTACAATTTCAAGTTCTATCGGGTTAAAAAAAATACCCTTTATAACACGCGATAAGCAACTAGCGACATCCAATTCAGACATGCAACCTATTGTAGAACGGATCTAAAAAAAACACAATAGAGTCGCAATTCGTAAGCCATAAGAAATTGGCCAATCATAACTGAATATGATAAAAATAATCGACTATGATTTCTTACGAATTATGATTCTATTGTGTAATAGGGCTAAATCCTATATTTCAAGTACGTTGAGTTCCTTCGGAGCAACTCCGAGCAGCTCCCGAGAGACAAAACGAATAATGCTAATAAACCACAGTGAATGAGTTAAACAAGAGAAGTCTCTCTATCCCTTATGTAAAGGGAACAATAGACCGAATTTTCAATAACATTCAAAGACTTTTTCAAGAACATTCAAAGACTTTTTCAAGGAAATTCAATGGTTTTGAGCGATTTTTTCGAAAATCATTTATTCGATATTCGGATGTAATAATGGAACAATTTATGAAATTTTTATATTTTTTATTAATGTTTTAATGGAACTCGTACATCCTTAATTATGAATTTTACAAATATCACATGAGTATTTTGAAAACAAACTATCACTTGTTATTTTTATATTTTATTTTTTTATATAATGTTCAAAATTTCAAGAAAATGTAAAATTCTTATAAAAATTTTAATATCTTGTATAAGTAGATCTTTTTAGATGAAATTAATATGTATTTTATGTATTCTCTCTATTTTTTAAAAGATTGAGTAAACAATTCCTTTAACTTTTGAATTTATATGCCGAATTTTTAAGGAAAGACCGTGATAAAAGTTTAATATCATAATTCATATCGTTATAATTTTGTATATACAATATTAATATTTTTTACGCCAATGTAATTCTCATACTTTTATTTCTCAACACATGTACATATTATGAGTTATTTGTTTCGGATGGTTAATAATTAGTACGTGAAAAAAATTAGTTGTTACATAGACGAAAGTTTCCACCCGCATAGAAGAATCTACATCTCGTATATTAAGCATGCTAGTACAGAATATCGCATAAAATGCTTCATAACATTAATATCTCATATTGCTCTTATATATTTTTTTCTCCTCTTAGCATATCATGTCAATTATCAGCGACCCAGTTTGGCAGCGTCATCCTTTCACCGGTTTCAAGTGGGGAAGCATTTTCTTCAATTTACCTACATTTCTCTCAATGATTGAGAAGAGATAGCAAAACTTCACGTATGCTCTTATTGAGATTTACTTTAATTATTCAATCCAGCCTAAATATATCTTTTCTTATTAACATTTTTATCAAAAAAAGATGTAAATTAAAAGAAATATTTATTACGTAATAAATATTTTTCTTAATACTAAATATAAAATATGTATGCACCTTCTAAGGTAATTATTGTGTTGTAGTAATCTGAAGGCGAGAGAGATCCATTATTATTTGGCAATGAAAAGTAAGATATTTATCAAGATTCATTTTTCCCACAGTTTAAGAATTTAGCGGAATTTAATAGTTTTTTATGGAAAAAGTTAGTAACTATGCTATATTTGCTGACGTTCACAGCGTTTGATTTTACGCTGTAATGTCACTTATTGTTAGTGACAAAATTGATTAGTAAACAAAAAGTTCAAGCAATGTTCATGGCGAGGTACAGTACATTAACATATTATAATAATACAGGACCATAAAAAAATTTATGGAGAGTAACTCAAATCAGAGTAGACATTTCTTAAATTTTGGGTCACTCTATCCGAATTCGTAAACTATTTTATTCCACCATGTCCAGTCTTTTAGATAATAAAAAAAAAATGATGGAAAATCTATGAAAATTGAATTGAACATTTAAGGAAACAGTAAAAATAAATATATAAAATATAACATTAAAATGCGGTTGCAAAACTGATTTAAATATATTTTGGCAAATTTAACAAAGTGTACAAAACAGAAATTTTGCTTTATTATTAAATATTATAACTTATATACCTGCATCGCGTAAATTCATACTGATACATTTTGTGCCCAACTCTGTGCCTAATTTACTTAACTTATCTTCCAAAAGTAACAATTAAAATAATCATTTGGAGCTGAAAAAAATCTTTCACAGCTCATACAGATCGGCTGATTGTTTATTGCAGGAATTTTAAACTAATTTGTTTTATGATATGTTAGGTTGTAATAACATTAATACAGCAAAATTTTTTATTTCTTATACTTTGTTAAACTGATCAAAATAAACTTTTAAACTTCTGTGACCACATTTTAATGTTTTAGTTACTTTTGCTCCTTTCTCAAATGTTTCAATTTTCATAAACTTTTCCATCATTTGTTTTGATTATTTAAAAAATTGAACGTGAGCTAGAAACAGCTTACGAATTGGGATTTAGCGACTTAAAATCTATAAGAAACACATACTCTGGTTTGAATTGTTCTCCAAAAATTTTTTTCGTGGTCTTGAGTAATATTAACATTTCAATTAAAGCAATAAAATAAACTTGAATGATTAAAAAAATCAAATTATGTGGCTTTATTTAAAAAATTACTGAAAATGTTGATTTCTCCTTAAAAAAAAGAACATAATAAATGTATAATGCGTTTCTGCAATATACTGCCTTAAATAATACAATTATTTTCATATTTGTTTTTTCAACAATATAATTATTCTCTTATTATTTAGAGATCTTTAGATTTTCTTATAGATTTAACAAACAGAAAATTATTAGAAATAGCAGTTTCTAATAGTTTATTATGTATATAAATATACAATGTATTTTTTAAGTATGTATACTTAATTATTTCTTAAATAAAACACACACACACACACACACGCACACGTACAAAAAAACAGGATTATAAACAATTTTTTAATTAAGTTATTTTGTTGGGAATATTCATATAATGTTTAAACAAAAGTTTTTAACTGTTTCTTAATTAACGCTTTTTTATTAAATATATTTTGCTTTTCTACTTATACCTAATAACACAAATAATATCTCAAGAACGATTACCAAAAACATTTTATTGCATTGTTGAAATTTTATCATGAAATACTTTATATAAAACTGTGATTATATTATTTCATTTAAACAGTTAAAATTATCATTAAATACGAAAGTTTAAAACTTTCAAATCATTTTATAAATTTTCTTAAATAGAATAACTTTATTCAGAATAATTTTTAATAATTACATTATTAAAAATTATTCTGAATAAAGTTATTCTATTTATTATTAAAAAAAATTAACTATGTATATGCTTAAACCATATACATTTATCATATACATTTAATCCAGATATTGAATAATAACGATTGCATTATCAATATAAATATGCGTTTGAGTTACAAAGTATATTTTGTTTACAATATATATTTGTCAAAATTAAATAAAAATCAATAACGCGCGTAACGTAATGTTGTATCTTATTTTATAAAAATTGAAAAAAGATATAAATTATCTTATTTTTTCTATCCAATTCAAAAACAAGAAAAATAAGAAAATACAATTTAGAAAAGTTGTTGCAAAGTAAATTTTACAATCTATAATACATACATTTACCGTTATCATGCATAAGTACAATCACAGATTACGTACCAGAACGAGATTTCACCGTATTCAATTTAGCTACTTTCCAGCACTACCTGTATTTATTTAAAATAAAAGTGATAATAAAGTGAGTATGTATGTTTTAAACAGAGAAAAATAAAAGTATGGAGAGTATAATTGTAAATTATCTCCCTTTCTTTCTTTTTTTTAAAAAAAAGAATAATCCTCATTTAATCGTTAAAAGTTAGAGAGAGTATAACCTGTATAAAGTATGTATAAATTTAAAAAAGAAATGATGGAGTATGTCATGTTTGTATAATTATTAATACGCGAAATTCTGTTATGCTATTTTTTTAACATCATAGATATTTATATAGGCAATATATTATATGTATCTTATAAACAGTTTATGACATTTTACATTCAAAGAGATAATCGCAATGTAAAGTTTGTTAAATTATTATTTTCACAAACATTCTCTTTATAAAAAATTTATAAATCGCATTCTGCGCATTCTTGCACTCTCTCCAGTTATATTCCTTGTCTCCATAATCCTGACGGAACGTTTGTACTATAGCTAAAACTTCACTACCTGACATTTCCACGATGCGCTCGATAATTCGGGCGTACTAGAAACCACAGTCAACATTTGTCGGTCACCTAGTGCGCATTGCGAAGCATAGACATATATTTACTTTATTTTGAAAATAATGCAAGAAAGTGGATAAAATAAATACAATAAAACTTTAATACAAAACATTTATTTATGCATCATCTAATTGTATAAAACTGTTAAGTGTGATTTCTGCAAAGCTACGCGAATTGCTGAGGGATCTAATATTGAATGTTTAGATGTTCCATCAAATGAAAGGTAATTGTTGTGAGAAATTAAAAGATTACGTACGTTTTAAAATAAGCTTTAAATGTACATATTTTTATGAGAAAATAAAAGATTAAAAAACTGAAAATATATTCAAGATATATAAATAGAAAATAATATTTAAGTATTTGCTATTTAATTATACTACTATTACTGTTTAAGCATATTTTTTCGTTTATTACAATATTTTTATTGCAAAGAAAGTTTTTAAATATGTATTAAATACATTAATAACATTCTGTTACAAGAAAGAAGAAAATTAAAAACTATATAAAATGAAAACTGATCATAAGAAATATAATGTATTTATATATATATGAACTATAATATATTTTATGATGATTTATATAATTTTTAATTAATTCATAAATAAGAATTTAATGTTTCGTTCTCTCATGGATCACTAGAAATTTAGATAAAAGATACAACTTTCCATTGTACTAGCTGGCTTTCACCAGTCAGCAACTATCAATGATGAATTAACCTAAAGCTCCATGACTTGATCCTTGAATACTTTCTTATAAGTTACTGCAAAAACATAAATTGGCAAAGCAAGATTTGATATACAAAAATTTAAACGAAATTCAAGGGTAAATTTGCATTTTCAAATAATCTAGATATAAATATGTAAATTGTATATTAATGCATGTCTTTATTCCTTAATCAGATTTAAATGTTCAGATTCATTATATGAGAAACACTGTTAATAACAGTAAACAAATGTGAATGATGTGAAGATTATTTTAAACATTATAATTCACATTTCAATTCTGAGAATTTACAATTTTGTATACCGTGTTTTATATATATGTATGTATTTCGATATTTTATATACTTTATACATATATTTCGATATTTTATGTACTTTATACATATATCATACAGGATGTTTCTTTTGACTTAAGAAATATTTAAAATATTTTTGTTATTTTTAATGATATAACAAAACACTAAAAGTAAAAATTGTACGTTTCAAAAGAATAAATATTAAGATAAGCGAAGATTTTTCTCAAAATCATATTTTTTAAAATGTTAAGATTATTTTTTTAATACAATTATAACATTTTTTTTATATATTATAATTCCTCCAATTATTTTGAATGTAAAAGTAAGGCAAGTAAATTGAATGTCAAATTAAGGCAGAGTTATCAAAAAATCAATAGTTTATAAGATATTTTTTATACTTTATTTTGGCACAATTTTGACATAAAATATGAAATATCTCGCAAATTGGTGAAGAAAATATATAATTACTTTTAAAAAAAATTATGCAATTTATCATATTATAAATTATAAATTTTTTTAAAACAATTATTTTTTAAATACCTTAATACAATTGAATCATCTTATTAATCTGTGTAGAAAAGTATTAAGATATAATTATCAAAAAATATTTGGTTTTTGAGATATTTTATATTGTTAAAATATGAGATATTTTATATTGAATAAAATATATAATTATCAAATATCTTGTAAACTATCAATTTTTTTATAACTCTACATTAATACAATAATTTTGCATGCAAAATAATTAGAGGCACTATATATAAAAAGAAATTATGTAATTTTATTTATAAAATGGAAATGATTTTGATATTTTAAAAATTCTAATTTTTATGTTTATTATAATTATAATTATATTTATAATTATAAATTGTATAATATTTGCACTTTTAAAACGAACATTTTTTCTCTTTTATATTTTGTTGTAAAATAAAAAATAAATTATTAATTAAATATAAATTTTAAATATTCGAATTAGAGGAAATTTCTTGCATATTTTAAATTTTTCAGTATTTCCTGTTTTACATAGTAAAATTATGAGTTTTATTATAAATTCTTATTTCAATTTATAAATTTGAAACAAGTTTAAAAGCCGTTTTTTTTATTATAACAAGTTGTCGATTAATGAAATATTTCCAGCATATGTCAAATAGCAATACCTACTGCGGTATTGGAATAGAAAAAACGTATTTTTTTATACGTTCATAGTACATTAAAAAATATTGTAGTTATATATTTTTTTATTTGCTTTAATAAATTAATTTTTATATTTAATGTTTACAATAAATTCATTTTTATATTATTCGACAAAAAAATGCGATAGAATGAAAGTTACATGAAAAGTTATCGAATGGAAAGTATAATCCATGAGTAGCACTTATTAGTTCACTTACATTTTATATACGTTTCCTAGCGTATATAATAAACATTTCTAATGTTCTACAATAATTTAAGATGTTTTATATACAAACGTATATATAAAGTCAACAAATAAGGGAAAATGGGGGAACTGTGCGCAGCGGGTAATTATGCGCATCCTGATTTGATACTTTTCCAATAGATGAAGACATCACCGTGGTGAAATTTTTATGCAGGAAGTCGTCCTCTTATAATATAACTACAAAAGATACGACATAAATACATTGCTAGCCAGAGAAATACAAAAATGTGAAATCACATTTTTTCTTGTCACTTTAGCATTCAAAAAATAAGGTGATAAGTCCGTATTTTTATTAGGTGTTGGAATTAATTCGTAGCGTTTTTTAATGAAAGAATGTTATTTATTTCACATGAGCATTAAAAAATACATTAATGAAAGTACTTCCCATCACTTGTAAAACGCTACGAATTAATTCCAACACCTAATAATTTATTTATTTAAAGTTGCTTACGTTATTAAAGTACGTTATTATGTATCTTTTGAACTGTTATTTATTAAGTTTGGTTAGGAATTGTTGAAGTAATCGTATTTCATACCGAGTCAGGTCACGGTGGACAAATGTGGGCAAGCGTTTTGAAATGCGCACAATTACCCATCTTTCATATATTGTATGACTTGCATTAATTTTTTTGTTTCTTTCTTGGCATTTTTATTTTATTTTGCCATTTGATTTTGCCAAAGTCTATGTGCATTATAATGATTTTGTATTTTTTAAATATATTTAATATATTAGGGGTACAAATAAGTTCGTGCGGTTTTTTCTCGAAATTTGGGGCTTTATTGTGAAAAACCGGTTACAATGTAATCAGAGTCACTTCCAATGATAATCAATGATAATGCAAGCTCTTCTTGCGTTTGACATGGATCTTCATCGAGTAATGCCTCTAATTCTGCGTCTTCAAACTTTCTTGGACATCCGGCACGCTCTTGGTCTTCCAAGTCAAAGTCACCACTCTTAACCGTGCAAACCACTTCTGACACGTTCGCTCAGATAGAGCATGGTCACCATAAACTTCCATTAAAATACGATGACTTTCGGCAGCACTTTTCTTCATATTGAAGTAATGCAGTAAAACTCCCCGCAAAAACACTTTATTTGGTACAAAGTTCGACATATTTGACAAAGTAAAAATATTGTTGTTTACAATTCGAACAAATGACACATACTGAACTTAATACCTACTAATGACAGCTATCCAACGCATACTTAGAAATACGGAACGGTGGAATGAAACAGTAGTTACGCCATCTCTTTCAAAACCGCACGAACTTATTTGTACCCCTAATATATTTAAAATATATTTAATATATATTTATATGGCGATATAATGAATATATGTATTTTCTGATTTCTTTTTCAACATTCCACAATTAATTCATTTCTTATGATTTTTGTTTCGCGCACAATTACTCAATCCATGCGCACAATTACCCGACGCGTGAGAAATTTTTTCACTTTTCCATTTTTTCCTTTTGCTCAAATACAATCTTATTGAATAAAAATCTGTTCGATATGAGGATACGTAATGGTAGAATAATGTTTATAGTTTTTATTTCCATACTTATATTGCTTTGAACTTGGAAAATCATTCCAGGACAATAAATTTCTCTTAAGTGCGCACAATTCACCCACTTTCCTCTATTATTGTCGTTTCTCATTGTTTTTAGAACATTAATAGAATTTCGTTTATAAACTCCTTTTTAACAGAATTGAAAATTTTTAATATATTTAATTTTAATTACAATGAAACTTTTTCAACACATTATATTGTAACTACAAAATGTCATACATAATGAAAATCTCAATATTTTCCATACAAATTACAATATAATAACTTTAGTTAATATAGTACCTTCTATCAGTTGAAATAAAAAAAGATGTTAAATATACATAAGATCTTAAAATTCTTTATTGAAAATTAATAAAAACATTAAATATGCGTAAAAATCGACTTTACTTAAGTTGGCATTTAAAAATGCATCCATGTATCAATATAAACTTGACATACATATAATTTTGAATTTATTACCTTTTCTGTAAGGATAAAAGAAATCTTCATAAAGGTTTCCTTTATTCTAGCAAAAACTTAGGTAAAAATTGTTTCTTATACTTCATATTTTTTCTTACATTTTTAATAAAGGATTTTAGAACCTATATTTAAATGAAATTTTTTTTACTTTCAACTTATAATAACATACGAGATCTACTCCAAAAATATCCGACGTCTGTATATAATAGCTTCTTGGGCATTCTCTCTATTGTGGCATTCAATATTAATATAAGTGGGAACTTTAAAAAATACATCCATCAAGTGGTACCACACCCAATAGCTATTCGATTAGCAATGATACGCAGAATTGTGTGAGCGTCGAAAACTCCAAGTATTTCACAGAGACCGAGCAGATCATTCATTTCACCTGATTTAGGATTTTTTTATTAAATACGACATTTCCAACTTCACTAATTCCTATACAGTTCAAATATATAGCCTCGTGTGACTTTTGATTATTTCCTGATTGAAAAATCTATTGAAGAGCAAAAGATTTGACAAAATGCAATGATGAGGAAGACAGCTATTGGCTGTTACAAAAGTGACTTCCAAGATTATTTCCGGAAATGGATGGACCGCTGGAAGAAGATCATTACTTCGAAAGATCAAAAGCGACATTGTCCATAGCACTCCAAAGTAGACTCTTTTTCATAGATAGAGATCGTACTTTTGAGGCAAACCTTGTACTGTTAAAATTTGTACGAAAAAAAAACCTGTATTAAAATAGTCCTTTTTTATCATTTTAATAACAAATTTTTCAAAGTTACGATATTGTAGAACAATATATAATAAACAAGATCGCATTTAGTATATAGAAAAAATTATATAGGAAATAAGTATTCTTGTTTTTATGCTTGAAAAAAATCATTTTTTGTTCAATAATATTATTAATTAATCATGTATTATTTCATCAAAATATTTCATTTATTATAAAATAAAGATATTAAAAAATGATAAACATAATAGATAATTTTATAACGTTTTTTGATAACTAGGTCATAAAATGATGACTCTAAAGAAAGGTGTACATGTAATCTACGATTTATTACTGTTTATCGGCCTGGCAATAATTTATTTCACCGAAGCTGTAGTGTTAATGTTAATTCCTCGCCGATATCGAGCAAAATCAATCAAAGGTGAAATTGCTCTTATTACTGGTGGTGCTAGCGGTATCGGCAAACTAATCGCAATCAAATTTGCCAAACTCGGTGCTCATGTAATCGTTTGGGACATCAACAAAAATGGTAAGAGATTATTCAAATCATTCCAAATAAATAATGATTCTTGTTTTTAATTGAAATGTTAAATATACACATATGTAAGGAACGGTGAAAGGAACGGTGGGTAAGACGAAATGGGGATGATAAATTGCCAATTTTTCCAAATTAATAATGGGTGAAGCCAATGCTGTACTCGTTAAGGGTTTTGGTAATTATCCAGAGATACGAATCTCCTGACTTTGATATATGTTGTCAAGGTCATCATTCTGAGTGACCTTCAACAAATTTTAGCCGTCGCTTGTTATTCATTAAGAAGTCATTAACAAAAAAAGTTTGAAAAAATAAAATCTTATTTCTGCTATATTTAATATTAAAAAGTATACCTTCCGTATCTTTCCTTGTTTGAGGCCAAGGGAAGGACCTCGCTTCGCGTGGAAGTCATGTCTCTTGACAGAGAGATGATGGGGTGAACTTCCCTATGAACAGAAAGCCATTACGTAAGTAAGAAAGGGTATAGAATAGTTTTTGATATTATATTACGTACAAATAAGTTTCCGCCGTTTTTTAACAAAAATTAAACATTTATTGATGTGAAATTGCTTGTTGAGTCGCTCCTAATGTAAGTGCAAGTTCTTTTTGCGTTTGGCACGAATCTTCATTCAATAATTCCGCTTCCAATTCCGCGTCTTCGTATACTTTCGGCCTTCCGCTACGTTCTTTGTCTTCGACATCAAATTCACCAACTTCTCTCACTCTCACTTAAGGCAGCTTCACCATATGCTTCTACAAGCAATCGATGAGCCTCAGCTGCAGATTTCTTCAAATTAAAGAAGTAAATCAAAAGTTCCCGCAAATGACACTTATTCGACTCAAAACTCGGCATTTTCGCACAAAAAAAATATATGATGCTGATACAAAATCGCTAGTATTTCAAGGTTATGTTGTTGACAGATGTCCAACCTTACGATATAATGTTTTACATCAAACAATTTTAACCATAGCTTGCTAGTGGCACCGTCTTTTGTCAAACGGCGGAAACTTATTTGTACATCTAATATAACAGAAATAAGACATTATTTTTTCAAACTTTTTTGTTAGTAATTTAATAATTTTTTAATGAATAACGACGATTAAAATCTGTTAAAGGTCACTCAGGGTAATGACTTTGACAACATATGTTAAGGTCAAGATCATCGATGGTTCGCATGTCTACATAATTGTACGTATTTTAGCACTTTTCAAATAGAGACAAATAGAGACATCACCGCAGCGGAATTTCTAAGCTAGAAATAATTCTTTTGAAATATAATCATAAATTACGATTTAAAACTGTAGTCAGTAGCAAAAGTGAAAAAAAGTGAAATTACATAATTTGATAATTTTGACATCCAGAAAATAAGACTATACATATTCTTATTTTGTTTATTTGATCGTACATACCTTACAAAAATATGTCATTTTGAGCTATTATTCGTTGAGTTAAGTTAAAAAATCTTTGAGTAATTGTATTTCTTATCAAATCAATTCACGATGGGTAATTGTGCGCATGGACAATTCAAAGTTTCCTTTCAATGAAAAGTGTACTATTTGCGAAGAATTCGGAAAATATGGAACTTTGTCCAATCAATAAATTAAAAGTAACATAATATTAATGTTATAATTTCGTATTCCATAATATAAATGTAACATAATACATGATGTTACATAACAGCCCAAAGAACATACCAAGTTGAAAGAAAATCAAATACTTTAACATGATGATTTGAAAATGATGATTTGTGGGTACAAAATGTGACTGTTTATTGACTTTAAACATCAAAAAAATAAAGTCATTTTGATTTTTTGTTGATTTTTGTGTGTTCCTTAGGAGTTATATTGTAGAATGCAAAATTATAACATTAATATTATGTTTTAGTTTGTATCGACTGAGTAATTTCAATACTGCCTGTGTTCTCTGAATGGGTCTATGAATAGTGCAGTGGAACTGATGACCCTAAGAATTACATATGCGATTTTTGTTTAAATAATTAATTTTCCTAAATTTTATATTATTTTTTCGAAGTTTATATTAATTTTGTATTAACATTGGTATAATAATATATTTTTTCATTTTCTAATCAACATTTCCATGAAACATTTTCCATGAAATATTTATTTTATTAATTTTATATTTATTTCTTACGATTTTGGCTTTGCGCACGATGACTCAACTTATGCGCACGATAACCCAACTTATGCACACAATTACCCAACACACGAAAAATTTTTTCGCTTTTGCTTTTTTTACTTTTTGTTAAATACAGCATTATCAAATGAAAAATTGTTCAATATAAGAATGCAAATCGTTAGAAGAATATTTATACTTTACATTTCCATGTTTATATTAAAAACCACATTATAGCAATGAATTCCCCTTAAGGGGATCCTAAAGTAAAGTTCAAACTTCGACGAAATCATCAGAGGTCGCGCTGGGCGCCGCCCATCGACATGTCTTTTTATACTACCACAGCAATATCTCACGCAACCTATGATACACGCAGTCACACGTACATGTCAATTTTTATATAACAAATTATTGCGACAAAGCATCTAAGTCTAATTCTAAAAACTCGACATTGTTTGTTCGTGTAAACTATGTCTAGGAACCATTATATCATACGTACAGATTGTAAAGCTTTCGTATCAAGCAAATGTTGTCACGACTTGACAACTGAGACGCCATGTTACACTAAGAAATAGTAAAAAATCAATCAATTTTGAAATTTTCGATTATTCTCGGTATAGACTCCACTTTCCAGACACATATTAATGCATATACTTTAATCCTGGAAAAGGATTTCGAATCGGTGAAAGAGAGAAAGTATTTCTTATACAAAAATTATACGTGCTTACGTGGTAAAACAGGAGGCTTTAGGATCCCCTTAAGTGCGCATAATTTTACTTTCCCCTAATAGGGTTTCAAATAATAATAAATCTCTTGTATTTGATTTCAACCTATTCACATAGATAATCTAATAAGAACTATGTATTAAATAAATTCATATGCAATTTTTAGTGTTTATTTATAAAAAATGACATAATTATTGCAAATATTATAATATCATTTCATAAGATCACAGTATAATATAGTTAAAAATAGATTAATATACTAATGTTTTTTATTTCTCTCTATAATAATATTTTTTATATATGTGTATACCTTCACACTACTCATGATGCTCAGCAATTGTCAAATTATTCATGTTTGACAACAGCGATGTACCTATACAATTACGTTTTATTACGTTCACTCATAGCTCCTCTTAATTTCAGAAAAAAATCATTTCACAGTTAATATTTTATTATACGTTGACTATAGATTGTAAATTTCTCTTATTCTCTTTTTCATATTTTATTATTATCCGGATAGCACATAATATTTATAAAATATTTATCAAAATATTTTGTAAATATTTTTGTGGACTTAAATTATGCACAGATTATAAAGATTTATTATGAATATTATGAAAATATTTAATAAATATTATAATCCTTTAACTAGGTATAGGTATAGGAGCATATGCGAACTTTGATTATTACGACTGAAACATGGAAAAATAAATAGAATAAAATTCTACTTGGAGAGAAATATTAATTTAACAATCGATTTTATTTTAAAATTTTTAGGTAAAAAAGATCGTTTTTGCTTCAATGTTGAAAAACTCAGTGAAAAAAAATTGAGAGCTAAATAAAAAAGCAACTTAAAGATAAAGATTCAATTTTTTGACCGTTTCAACCGTTTTGTATACAATTTTTTTCATTCGCGCCGTGGAACTTTGCAAATTTCATAAAAAATTTTGAGATTTGTTGCATTTTTATTTATGTTTGTGTAACTCTATAAAGTATCAATAAGATCATTGTCTGAAGTATCGCCCTGAAAAATAGAAATTTCAAGTTGCTAAAATGCTCATTAAAATACTTTTTTTAACCTGTTGATACAATGATTTTTGAGTTCTTCTATTTTAAAATTTGCCTACTTTTGCAGGATGGAACAGATGATTTTGATTTAAATTTTGTTGGGTAATGTAGTTACAGAAATAACTCCTTAAATCGAATTAATAATTTCGGCATCGATTCGACGTCGAATTAATAATTTCGACATCAATTCGACGTCGAATTGATGATTTCGATGTCAATTTGACATCCGTTCGAAGCCGAATTAACTATTATTTCTTACTAAATTTGCCAAATCCCTTAGGGAAATAATAAATGGCCATGTCTTCAACAATCAAATTCATATGGTCTTTGCAAAATTTTAAAGGTTGAAATCGGATACACAGTGTAATTGATAATATTGATTTCAGTTTTCCGACGTAAACAATACAATGAATTTCTTAAATATACACTGACAGAACTTCTATAATATAGTGCTAACAACTGAATGACCACTGCTTATATCGAGATATTAACTCTCTAAATTCTTTGGAGTAAAATCTTACTTAAAGAGAAAAAATTGACTGTCTTGATATGTACTCTTAATAATTGTTAAGCTATCTTTATGATATATGAGGCAACCAGGCTCAATATGGGACTCTTAAGTTTTAAGAATTTTTTTAACTTTTGCTAAGATCAAAATTGAAAATCAATGGTCACATTCAAAAGAAAATACATTTCTGAACATTGAAAGAAATGAAGAATCATATTCAAATATTTATATAGAGATTTAAAAGAAAGGTAGCATTTGGAGCAAAAGTATGTACTCAACGCGAACTGCATATACGTCTTCCCTTTTTCATACAAAAATATTAAAAATATGTAAAATAAAGTAATCCAACGTTACTTTTATAATATTGCATAAACATATTGATATATAAACATTTAAAAAAATCTATTTAGCAACTTAGACATTGAATACTTGTGTTAACTTCTCCTTCTTAAAACTATGCTTACGGAGATCTACTTGCAGTTCGGACAAGTGAAAGACCCTTTATCATTTTTAATTAATTCCACACAATCTTCATGAACATATTTGTCACAAATGTCACACTTATGCATGTGCTCGGATATGGCCCATATTGATATCACCATACAAAGAATTCCTTTTCTTTATAAACAAAACGTTGTGACAAAAATATAAACTAAATATACTATTGTAAAACATGAATATAGAACTACAATAAGATAAACTACGAAAATTAATAA
Organism: Acromyrmex echinatior; assembly: GCF_000204515.1. The sequence continues at coordinate 116,209 of NW_011627465.1, read as the reverse complement.
TCATGTTTTCATAATTATAGAAAGCAATTATTTACTTATTACATCACAATCACGACGTATCTGTAGTTTTTGCTGTTTTTACACAAACAAAATGAATAATATGATTTATAAATCGATGCAATCAAGTTGTACGGATCGCCTTTATGAATTACTATTTTTTCTTTTTGTCATTTGTTAAATTAATCATATAATTATATATAAATAGCGAGTGGCCCACTTTGGAAAAGGGCTCAAATTGGGCCCAGTTATCTTATATCGATTAACCACAAGCCACTCACAACACTCCAGTGGGTGAACTCTATAGGCATCAGTCGCTGTGAGTGGCTGTAGTCAATCGCAACGTGGTCAAATGGAATACTTCCGAACATATCTGTATGACATTCGAAATCACACATTTGATTTAATTTTTTTCCGATAAATATTAAGCTATATATTAAGCATAAATATTCATAAATGGTAATATTTATAAATGGTAAATAGGTCTTGCGGAAGTTGCAGAGCAGATTAAAAAAGCTGGTGGAAAATGTTGGACGTATTGTTGCGATATAGGTGATAAAGAAGCAGTATATCACACTGCAAAAGCGGTACAGATTGAAATCGGAAATGTGAGTAAACGTTGCTTAAATCACTGACGAGATACTATTAAAAATCCTAAGTAAATTTTCGGCAGTATAAAAAGGCCCCAAAAGCCCAGAGATAATGGAAGAATGCTGACATTATGAATGTTGACAATTGATATAAATTTGCTATTATTAAGGAGATCCTAAAGCGAAGCTCGAACTCCGACGAAGTTACCAGAGGTCGCGCTACGCGCTGTGCATCTAGAGTTCTTCTAATAAGAATTAAGACATAAGACGAGAAGGACGCCATTATCGAAAACAGCATAATTCCACCATGGTTGACAATTAATAATTCGATTTCGCGTTCGCATTTTCTATACCATGAAACAGTTCACACCAATTCACAGATTCACTACCCATCGAAAGTTGTGGAAAGTAAAGAGACTCAAAATCTGATCAATCAGAGATCGGTACCTCTTATGACTTGACTCCTTACTAGAGGGACTATATACGAGCATTGACATGTCTTTATATACTACCACACCAATATCTCACGCAACCTATGCACGCAGTCGCACATTTGTGTCAATTTTCGTATAACAAATTCGTCGCGATAAAGCGTCTAAGTCTAATTCTAAGAACTGGACGTTGTTTGTTCGTGTAAACTACATATCTGGGAACCACTATTTTGTATGTTGCAAAGCTTTCATATCAAGCAAATATTATCATGACTTGACAGCTGAGATGCCATGTTACGCTAAGAAATGATAAAAAATATATAAATTTTGAAATTTTTGATCGTTTTCGGCATAGACTCCACTTTCCAGACATGTATTAGTGCGTATACTTCAATTCTAGAAAAGAATTTTCGAATCATGAAAGAGGAAAAGAATATTTGTTATACAATTATATGATTTAATAGGTAAAACAGGAGGCTTTAGAATCTTCTTAACATTAAATATTTGGCTAATACATTATTAAATTCGTGATTTTTTATTATACAAATGCTCCATAAATAAATATACATATTTGTAAAACTATAATATTTTATATGTTGCCGTAAAATTACAATTTTTTTCTCTACAATCATAATCTCTGTTGATAATCAAACTTTGACGATAACGCTCAAAAATCACAATTTTAAAGAAAAATCGAGTATTATTAAGTTTTAAATGCATATAAGCCGATAAACACGCGTCTAAAACTAATAAATCATAAAATTAGTACAATATTATCAGTTTTTTACTCTTAATCACTTCAATATTAACAAAAACGAGAACACCCGTAAGGATGTTCGGTCTTTAATATTATTTCGTCGGTGCTTAAACTTGTGAGACTTTCGTAATGCAAACGTGTCGTATATTGTATGTACGTACAGTAATGTATTGTTACGTCTTGACGATTCCACGATTCTTTTCTTTCGTGAAGAAAATCTATTTTTCTCTCAAATGCGAATAACGGGGTCAATAGCATGACGGATCGAATACTGATTTTTGATTATTATAAATTACTAGACTTCAATTAAAGGAAAATAATTATAAGTGTTCGATTGAAAGCACGTGCATTGGCCCTATAACTCACAGATAAGCCTGATCACATTTTCTGACTCACATATAAAACGAAAACTAATCACTCCTATTCTTTCGAAATAATTGGGAAACCTTTGAAAAAAAGAGATGAATCACTCATCCAAAGTCCAAGTACCGAATTGCATCACATTCCAATATACAGGGTCTGAAAAATCGCCAAATATTTCATGGGCAGATAGAGCGAACTAATCTGAGTCCTCTACTATTTTGTAAGTTTTCCCAACAATTAACGAGATATTAATCCTTAAAGATAGCCGAATACGCGCGCTTGTCCGGCCTACTACTGCGAAGTGTATACGCCTATCGATCGCTTGACGCGCGGGTCGAGCTATGGAGGCTTGCGACGGTGTGCACAACGCGGGGCGCTTGCCAATCTCCAACTCCTCGCGCGGCAAGCTATCGCGATGGCGAATATTCGGCGCTTCAGAAATTAATATTTCGAAAATCGGGAAATGATCGAAATCTTTTTGCGAATTCAATTTAGTTCGCTCTAAAGCGTACGTGTGTACATACAGAAAAATGTTACATATGTATAAATGTTAATATGACTTGTTTTAAATAAATAATAAGTGTATTTTAAAAGGATATTTGATAATTTATATATTTGATAATTATATTTGATAATTTTACCGACAATGTGTATAAGATAGAGCAGACTAAACTGAGTCGAAAAATTCTTTACCATTTTGTAATTTTCGCAATAGTTAAGATATTGATTATTAAAATATTAGTTTTCAAGAATTTTTTACTCAAGTACTATCAACTTTACAAAAAAACAGCAAGAAACAAAAATTGTTTATTTTGTTCTCATGAAGCTCTAGAAATCTTTTTAGAATTTGTTAATAAATCAACTTTTTAGTACTGCATTTTTTTATTAACAGCTATTTTTATCAAAATGAGAAAATGCGATCTAAAAAAATTCTGAAAAAATTCCTAGAGCTTTATCTCTAAAAGAAAAATATGAACAATATTTGTTTCTTGCTCTATTTCTATTGATAGTACTTGAGTAAAAAATTCTTGAAAACTAATATTCGGCGATATTTAGATTAATCAATATCTTGATAATTATTGGGTTGTTCGGAAAGTAATTTCGTTTTTTCCCGACAGAGGATTTAATTATATTTTTTCGAACCCAACTTCACACTTAAGCCGCATAATCATTATATGTTTTGACAGCTGATATAGCAAGGCTTGTGTGTGAAAAAGTTCAATTGAATCTACGCAGTAGTTTTTAATTGGTGCCCTTTTAAATATAGAGAGCAATAAGCAGCATTTTCGTCATATTTTACTTTTTTACTATAGAAAAGGTAAGAATGCTGTTCAAGCCAGAAAGAAATTAACCGATGTGTATGGAGAAGATGTGTTGACAGTACGCCAGTGCCAGAACTGGTTTGCAAAATTTCGATCCGGCAATTTTGATGTCGAAGATGCACCACGTTCTAGAAGGCCGGTTGAAGCTGATAAAGACACGATAAAGGCATTAGTTGATGCAAACCAGCGAATAACAACACGTGAGATCGGTGAGAGGTTAAATTTATCGAATTCAACTGTTTATGACCACTTGAAAGGCCTGGGTTTAACCTCGAAGCTCGATATATGGGTTCATTTTCACAAAAAAAAACGAAATTACTTTCCGAACAATCCAATATCACGAAAATTACAAAATGGTACAGAGCTTATAGATTCAGTTTAATCCTCTCTACCTGTCCAGTTGGTTTCACAATTATCAAACACCTTGTATTATCAAGAAAATATTCTTTGTAAAGATAGTCATTATTCAGAAGAATAAGAATAAAACTTGCGTCTTTTCTTATTAGCACTAGAATGATATTTTTCTGCATGTACGTACACGAAATATTAATCGGTATGTAATGCAGGCTCGCGAGTCAAGAAATAATAACTATTTTTGTCATTTTTCTAGTAAAAAACTGATGCACTATCATTTCACACCACCTGGCGGTAGATAGCATGGCGCATTTTTTTTAGTAGTATCCCCAATAGGTTTAATCCACTATTGCATTTTAATGCAAGAATTATTCGAAGTGCTTTCCTCGCCCTCGTAAGCAGATTTCGGCTCTTCGAGTAATATTGCGTGTCGCGCGATGCATCATTTTTGGTTATAATAGTTTTGAAATTCTGCGAGAATTGTTTCTCGTGCCTCAGCTTCAGTACCATTACGAAAATGCTTGACTAAATCTTTGATGTGATCCCAAATGAAATAGTCGAGCACGTTAAGATCTGGCGACCGCGCCAACCAAATGATTGGGCCACCTCGACCCATCCACTTGTCCGGATAGCGCGTGTCTAATATGTCACGTACCTGCCACGCAGGAGTCCCGTCGTATTGGAAAATGAGTTCCCCCTGTTCGCGAAGAGGAATGTTTTCGAGAAGGGCGGGCAACTCATTCTCCAAAAAGTCGGCGTATACTTTTCCCATTAGACGTGGCGGGAGAAAGAAAGGACCGATCTGAAAATTATGACAAGATTTTTAAAAAATACGGGAGAGAGAGAGAGAGATAGAGAGAAAGAATTCTTTAAATTATAAATCTATTACTACTTACGATTCGGTTCGCTACTATTCCTGCCCACACATTGACCAGCGATATTGAAATGCATCTTGGCGAACAGTGTGCGGATTTTCATCTGCCCATAATAAATTATTGCGTGATTTAAATACGCCATTCGGTATGAACGTTAGTAGTATAACAGTGGCGGATTCTGGACCAGAGATACAGTCACCTACCTGCCACCAGGCAGCGCTGGCGTCGCGATCGCGAGAGGAACTTGTTGAAGATGGGTGGAGAGGGATGAGGGAAAAGAGAAGTAAAAATATAAAAATGCTGCGTAGAGAAAAGAAGTAAAAATGCAAAATGCTTACCTGATACTCCCATCCTCCGTTACTTCCTCAGCAGCCACCACCACCTTCTAATCGTCCTCTTCCTCATCCACCTCCTTCATTCACAGTCTCTTCTGCCCAAGCGGCAATCTCTGCCGCTTCAGCCTCTTCCTCAGCCTCTGTCGCCATCGCAACAAAGTATATTACACAAAAGCGTAATAATTCCTCCTCATCAGTTAAATCGAAGAAGTCCAGCATGAACTCGATCAATTCATCACTCATACAAGATGCGAAATTAAAAATCAGGAGGCTCTCATCGAGTTCATGCTCGATTTCCTCCTCCTCTTCGGAGTATCCTCACCGACAGAGACATCCTCCTCTTCAATTTTGCCGGCCTCCATGAGGAGGACATCCTCCTTCTCCACATCATTTTTTTTCGAATTTATAGGGCTCTCTGAATTTCATTTTTACACACACATCGTTTAAATATATATAAGTGATGATGTCCGCGCGCGGACAAGACGTGGACAAGACTACCACTGAAAAGCATTCTTCTCTGTAGAAAGATTGTCCTGGGATTATCTATGGCAGTCGATGTATATAGAACAAAGTAAATCAAAAGTGTCGCCGACAGAAGATCGACAAAATAAGGTCGTAGAAAGTTACCTTTGTTGTGCATAGAGCATCCGGCTATCAAATATTACCGTTATACAAACTAAAATATTAAGCAGCGCTGTCATCGCAACCGTGCGCTCTATCTCATATACTTGCCATATACTTACCATCTTTCTCTAGATACGTTATGCCTCACCCGTTGCGATTCATGTGCATCCTATACTTACGATTTCTTTCTCTCTCATTGCAGCTTCTTATGTGACTCCTTTTACTAATTCTCATACGCAAAATATATAAAGTGAGTATAGCAATATTATCAAACGCGATGATACCATCGCGATAATGCTCCCGGCACATGTAATATGATATGAAGAATATAGGAAGAAAAAGAACGAATAGATATCGCGAAGACGGAAGAAATGAATAATTTTAAACGCTAAGTTACACACAGTTAATATTTGTTTATTTTTCATACTCGTATACTACATACAAACATACATATACACACATATATATTTATATATATATATATATATATATTATTGTTATTATTATTATCCACAGTATAACTAATAATTCACATTCAATATTTGAATTTTTATCATAAATCTTACGTTAGGTATTTGCTGCATTGTACAATATTTGTTATTTGACGCCTCTCGACATCATCAATGTAATTTAATATAACAAAAATGTGTGTGTACGACGTTTGCAATTTCGCAATCGTCGACGGCTTTATTAGATACCGCAATCGAAGGTTTTTCAAGGACATACTGCGACAAGTCACAACATGTTACGGCATGTTCCGCGATAACGTCATCAATGCGATTTGATATAAATGCGACGTTGTCAAATAGTGTATATGTCACACGATCAGATTTTTCACGAACATTCGATATGGTACGATATATCACAACATGTTCGAGCGGTGACATCATCATCAATGTAATTGATACAAATGTCATGTGACCAAGTAATTAGTAAAATGAGAAGATTTAGACGCGTCAATGCAAGCAATAACATGAAGCGCCATTTAATAGAGCAATTACCCTCACCGCGTACATCTTCTCTCTGAGTCCAACAAATTCAGTCATTAATACACTGTTGTTCTCGTCCTTCATTAGGCCGAGTACTTTTTTATTCGTGAGAGGCATACCCGTTATCCGCCGGATAATCGTGTCGAATCTAGTGATATCACGATATCAAGTTTCTTCGCATCGTACACATCGTCGCATTTAATGTGATAAATGAGACTGTCCGTATCGGTGTACATGATCTTGCATTTGTCGTGATACATCGGTAACATATACTGATGAAATTCGTACAAACTTTTGATATGTATGCACATATCCACGTAAATCGGCTTGTTGAACTTCACCTCTAGTTTGCGCATTTCGACGGCGATTAGATTTTCCGCAAAGATTTCACGCTGCGAAAATTTATTTTTTTTCGGTTTCGCGATCAATGCCTCCGCGCTGTACCATTCGTCCCATTTTGTTAATTTTACATCAACGTGATTGCGCACATTCTTCATGATCTTACCGAATACCGCGTTGTTCATTAGTTTATACAAATTTTTTTCGAAATCATTTTTCGCGCGCGTTCTAAATTGTGTATTGAGTTCAATGTAATCGCGGAGCTATAGAGATTGAGCAAATTGTAGCACCTGGTGGATCTTTGTTACGCGAAGACGAGTACATGCCGCAGGTTGTGATAGTGGGTGACGTAATGTTGCTTATCGTACAACGTCGCTAGAAGTTTATTTTCGCGCTTGCCGGACGGTTTATCGCGCGTTGGGCAGAAAGGTAGGCTAATATGTCGGTCGTGTAGATGCTGCGGATACTCGAGATTGACCTCGAGAATATAATCGGTAGGTGAATCCGGAGCGATCGTGCTCACGTCAAAGTTCGTAGCGTCTTCGACCTATCGAAATTCGGCGTATGGTAAAGATTGATACATCGTGTAGATGACTAGATTATTCATATCATAGTACATAAAGTACGACGGTTTCGATGGATCGAACGAACACGTGTACTTGTTATTAGCCTGCGCGTATCTGCCGGAACATTGACTGAGACCGCTGCGTATACCGCGCTCGATGAATATAACCATATAAGCAATTCGAATCTTACACGCGTATGTTTCAGCATGGCATCTCACGTGAAACCTGGCAATGTATAATAATGCGCGGAATCGAGACAGTAACTCGCGATGCAATTATTGCGGAAATTTTCGAAAATGTCGGCTAATAACAAGACATCAGTTTTCAAGTACAGATCACTGTACTCGCCAAGCGGATGGAGAATTCCAAATGTTCGCAGCGTGAGCGTAATCGCTCTCGGATACTGTATTACCTGTCAACGAACTGAAAAATAATTCGCGCGGTGGTAAGCGCGTGTCCTGCAATTTTTCGACGCAATCAATGTACTCGTACGGAAAGACGCCTTTTCGTGTGAGTAATTCAAATTTTTCGTCTGATAATATTGAAAATTCGGAACGTACAATTTTTAATTTATCTTTGTCGAGATACGACGCCAATTTATCGAGACTTGCATTTAAAAATTTGCAAGAATCAATGAACCTTAATTTTACGCAATTTTTCTGAAAATTCTTTTCATTTTTGTCTTTAGTGCTATCGATATGTTTAATGAATGAAATATATTTTTCTTTGATTATCGATAGTACATCTACGTGTTCATCGTACGCGATAGCAATTTTCTAATTATAAAATGCGCGTCGTAGCCCGCTAAATTGTGAAATTCGACCGGAATATAAAACGAATTTTTAATTCAAATTACAATTCTCTCGAATGCGCTAGACTGCAGTATGTACCTGTGAGATGACAATGATCGCGAACCCACGTATCGTCCAGCGCGAACAGTTTCTCACAGATGTGACAACGTGTCGCATTACGGTACGCCTCCCATTGCTGTTTAGACAACGTTTCCATAGGCGGATATGATATTTTTCACGCGATGCGCCAAATCGTTGAGTTGTTGCGCGAACCACGCTGTACAGTCTTCATCACGACGGAAGTGATATGACGATAATGTGTCGTCGTACGTGTATTGCACGTAATAGCCTATGCTAAACGCTTCATGCTGTTGATACGCGTACGACGACGCGTCTTCCTTGTCGAATTCCGTCTTCCGTAAGATCGCACTCCAGATCGACGTAGACGATGAACGGCACTCGTTCCCGGTTGTTATATAGTTGTCGAATTCGAGCCACCTGTCGTCCTCGCTCGGCAGTCGGATGGCGCAGTTGTTGATCTTCTGGCAATCCACTTCGTGCGACTGTAATTTTTCGCACGAACTGAAGTAATGAAGGCACTTGCAAATAATAAAGAAATCATTTTTCTATTTCTTTTTACTGTTTTTTATTGACTATTTTTATTATACTTATTGATCACAAAAGTATTTCCTGCTCTCGTTCCCAGTAATTTGTGATCTTACAAGAATAGATTTTTTATCCACGCAAAGTGTTTAATATTGCCGTTGTGTGAATCTGGTAGGTATAGGAGATTGACATGCTTGTCCCTCTTGTCATTGGTGAGCCGCAGAAGAAGGACCTGCTTATCTTCGATGTTATACATGTTCATTGATATGTTGTTGAGATTTTCGAATTTCGGAATATCTTTTAAAATCATTAGAAATTCGATATCCGGAGATTCAACACTGTTGTGTAATGCGAGTATGATGATTCCCAATCTACATGTCTTTCTGCGGGGTATAGAGCGACTACCACCGACCACGTAAAGTATGCATTGTCCATCGAACGCACGTTGATCACCGCTTTCTTAAGTTAATTTATCGCGGCACCTCAAAGTAACATCCCGTGCGCATCGAATTGTGCTTATTCACATTCACTACTAAATTGAGAATTCGCGACAATACCCTCCCGCTGTCGCGTTCCTGAAATTCGTCCAATGATGTCAAGATGGGCTCGATGACGTGTTGCTCATACCATTCGCGCATATCGGTGCATCGATATATCTCGCTGTTCTTTGTAATTATGTTCTTATTAGCACGTTCATCCTTCGTCGGAAACTCGCTGTTGAACGCGGTGTTCACTTTTATACTGCTGTGTCTTTCTACAGTGTCTCGCACTCACTCGAGCACTACATCGCCAGCGTCTTTCAAAAACCGTCGCGGCTCGATGTGATTAGAGTTTATCACCGTGCCTGTCAATATACGACTCTCGAACGCTGTTTCGATCGCGTGCCATCGAAGTCCATATCCGACATCCACATGCACGAATCGTCCACGCAGCGAATCCTTCAAACTTTCGAGCCTCGCAATATATAATATGTGATCACTGATTGTCTCTTGCCAATCGATAATCGCGGGCGTTTGGCATGACTCTACTCTTTCAGAGATTCTATGACTCGTCGTATCGTTGTTCCCATGCGACGTACTCTTCAGCTGGGTCGCTTGCTCTATCAAATCGCGCTCCATGTTATCGCTTGCATTGACTAATGACGCGATGCGTCTAAATCTTCTCATTTTATACTAATTACTTGGTCACGTGACATTTGTATCACATTACATTGATGATGATGTCACTGCTCAAACATGTTGTGACATGTCGTACCATGTCGAATGTTCGTGAAAAATTTGGTCACGTGACATGTACACTATTTGGCAACAATTATCAACAATCGCATTTATATCAATCGCACTGATGACATTATCACGGAACATGTCGTGACATGTTATGACTTGTCGCAGTATATCCTTGAAAAACCTTCGATTACGCTATCTAATAAACCCGTCGACGATTGCGAAATTGCAAACGTCGCACACACACACACATTTTTGTTATATTAAATTACATTGATGATGTCATCGCGAGAGGCGTCAAATAACAAATACAATGCGGCAAAAACCTAACGTAAGATTTATGATAAAAATTCAAATATTGAATGTGAATTATTAGTTACACTGTGGATAATAATAATAACAAAAAAAAAATATATGTGTGTGTGTGTGTGTGTGTGTATGTAGTATATGAAAAATAAACAAATATTAACTGTGTGTCTCAGCGTTTAAAATTATCCATTCCTTCCGTCTTCGCGATATCTATTCGTTCTTTTTCTTCCTATATTCTTCATATCATATTACATGTGCCGGCAGCATTATCGCGATGGTACCATCGCGTTTGATAATATTGCTATACTCGCTTTATATATTTTGCGTATGAGAATTAATAAAAGGAATCACATAAAAAGCTGCAATGAGAGAAAAAAAATCGTAAGTATAGGATCACATGAATCGCAACGAATGGCATAACGTATCTAGAGAAAGATGATAAGTATATGCCAAGTATATGAGATAGAGAGCATGGTTGCAGTGGCAGCGCTACTTAATATTTCAGTTTGTACAACGGTAATATTTGATAGCCGGATGCTCTATGCACAACAAAGGCAACTTTCTACGACCTTATTTTGTCGATCTTTTGTCGGCGACACTTTTGATTTACTTTGTTCTATATACATCAACTGCCATAAATAATCCCAGGACAATCTCGTTGCAGAGAAGAATGCTTTTCAGCGGCAGTCTTGTCCACGTCTTGTCCGCGCGCGGACATCATCACTTATATATATTTAAACGGTGCGTGTGTAAAAATGAAATTCAGAGAGCCCTATAAATTCGAAAAAAAATGATGTGGAGAAGGAGGATGTCCTCCTCATGGAGGCCGGCAAAATTGAAGAGGAGGATGTCTCTGTCGGTGAGGATACTCCGAAGAGGAGGAGGAAATCGAGCATGAACTCGATGAGAGCCTCCTGATTTTTAATTTCGCATCTTGTATGAGTGATGAATTGATCGAGTTCATGCTGGACTTCTTCGATTTAACTGATGAGGAGGAATTATTACGCTTTTGTGTAATATACTTTGTTGCGATGGCGACAGAGGCTGAGGAAGAGGCTGAAGCGGCAGAGATTGCCGCTTGGGCAGAAGAGACTGTGAATGAAGGAGGTGGATGAGGAAGAGGACGATTAGAAGGTGGTGGTGGCTGCTGAGGAAGTAACGGAGGATGGGAGTATCAGGTAAGCATTTTGCATTTTTACTTCTTTTCTCTACGCAGCATTTTTATATTTTTACTTCTCTTTTCCCTCACCCCTCCCCCCCATCTCTAACAAGTTTCCTCGCGATCGCGACGTCAGCGCTGCCTGGTGGCAGCTAGGTGGCTGTATCTCTGGTCCAGAACCATCACTGTTATACTAACGTTGCTTCGTCCGTCCATAGAATGCAGTCGGGGAAAAAAACATTCCGCCGACACTGTGCGAGCAATCTTACGTTACATTTCGCTAACAGTTAATATTTCTTAAAAAAACAGCGAAAACTGATTCTATAAAAATAATACAAATACCTTCACAAAAACAGATATTTTTTTAAAATCACAATCTTGTCATAATTTTCAGATCGGTCCTTTCTTTTTCCCGCCACGTCTAACGGGAAAAGTATACGCCGACTTTTTAGAGAATGAATTGCCCGCCTTTCTCGAAAACATTCCTCTTCGCGAATGGGGGGAACTCATTTTTCAACATAACGGAGCTTCTGCACGGCAGGTACGCGACATATTAGACACGCTATCTCGAGAAGTGGATGGGTCGAGGTGGCCCAATCATTTGACCGGCGCGGTCGCCGGATTTTAACGTGCTCGACTATTTCATTCACATCAAAGATTTAGTCGAGCATATTCATAATGATACTGAAGCTAAGGCACGAAAAGCGATTCTCGCAGCTTTCAATACCATTACATCAGAAATGGCGCATCAAGCGACGCGCAATATTACTTGAAGAGCCGAAATCTGCTTACGAGGGCGAGGAAGGCACATCGAACAATTCTTGCATTAAAATGCAAGAGTGGACTTATTGGGGATATCACTTAAAAAAAAATGCGCCATGCTATTTACCGCCAAGTGGTGTAGAAATGATAGTGCTTCATCAATTTTTTACTAGAAAAATTTACTACAAAAATAGTAATTGTTTCTTAACTCGCGAGCCTGCATTATACCGATTAATATTTCATGTATGTACATACAGAAAAATATCATTCTAGTGCTAATAAGAAAAGACGCAAGTTTTATTCTTATTCTTCTGAATAATAACTATCTTTACAAAGAATATTTTCTTGATAATACAGGATGTTTGATAATTGTCAAGCCAACTGGAAGTAGAGCGGATTAAACTGAGTCTACAAGCTCTGTACCATTTTGTAATTTTCGCGATAGTTAACAAGATATTGATTACTAAATATCGCCGAATATTGGTTTTCAAGAATTTTTTATTCAAATATTATTAACATAAATAGAACAAGAAACAAATATTGTTCATTTTCTTTTCTCTAGGAATTTTTTTAGAATTTTTTAGTACCACATTTTCTCATTTTGATAAAAATAATTGTTAATAAAAAAATACAGTACTAAAAGGTTGATTTATTTAAAAATTCTAAAAAGATTTCTAGAGCTTTATGAAAACAAAATAAACAATTTTTGTCTCTTGCTGTTTTTCTGTAAAGTTGATAGTACTTAAGTAAAAAATTCTTCAAAACCAATATTTTAATAATTAATATCTTGTTAACTATTGCGAAAATTACAAAATCATAAAGGACTTTTGAACTCAGTTTAGTCTGCTCTATTTTATACATGAACATTATCAGTAAAATTATCAAATATCCTTTTAAAATACACTTATTATTTATTTAAAACAAGTCATATTTATACACACACATATGTGACATTTTTCTGCATGCACACACGTATGCTTTAGAGCGAACTAAATTGAATTCTCAAAAAGATTTCGATCATTCTCCGATTTTCGAAATATTAATTTCTGAAGCGCCGAATATTCGCCATCGCGATGGCTTGCCGCGCGAGGAGCGAGGAGTTGGAGATTGGCAAGCGCCTTACGCCGCAAGTCTCCATAGCTCGGATGGCGCCACTTGCCAAGCTATCCCCGTTCCCCACGGCCTGCGTCAAGCGATCGGTAGGGGTTTACACAGTAGTAGACTGGATGGACGCGCGTATTCAGCTATGTTTAGGGATTAGTATCTCGTTAATTATTGAGAAAACTTACTTATTGGAATTTACAAAATGGTAGAGGATTTTTCGACTCAGATTAATCCGCTCTATCTGTCCATGATTTAATATTTAACGATTATTTCCAGACATCCTATATATATATATATATATGGCCCTTTGGAACACAGTCAGTTATAAAAATTTTCCGAGCAATCCTAAGTGATATTTCAAATCAGTCGATAAGTTTAATTGTTCCAAGTGCGGAGTTCTCAGCTCAGTATAATCCAAGAAAAATCAACAGTCCACGTTAAAGATGTTTCATCTTAAGTTAAGAGTCATCACTAAGACATCCGAGACTGCCGCTATAGTTCGCTACTACCTCCGCTAAATAGTAAGAACAAATTTCCTTTTTTTTTTCTTTCTCATGTTACTTTAATTTCAAAGTTATATGATTATTAATATTCTCTCGCTCTCTTCTTCCTCGATCTTTTCTCTCTTTAACCACAGACGCACTCTGCCTCGATCTTTTCTCCTAACAAATTACTTAAGCAATAAAGCGCTTCAAGTAATTCTCCTTTTTCTTATCCAGAATTACTTAAGGGAGAAATGCTTCAAGTAATTCTTCTTTTCCGTTTTCACAGTTACTTAAGCAATAAAACGCCTTGAGTAACCCATGGTTACTCTCCCTAGAATTAAATCATAACTCCTGGAAAATCTATCTGCCCTCCCTTCCCTTATCTTCTCCTTGTACGTTCTTATAATTATCCATCATGGGCACTAACGAGAGAAAATTTTAATAGATGGTCTGGCGGAATAGACACAGAGCAGGACGCAAGAAGCGGGCCAAACTCGAGAAACTCAGAAAAGTTAGCGTCCCAATTAGATATTTCAACGTTGAAGACAAGCTCTCGCTCTGGACAGCCAAAAAAATTCGAAGACATTTTAAAAAATTAGAGGCATTACTCGAAGAAGATCAGAGTCAAACGCAAGAGGAGCTTGCAGAATCATTGGGAGTAACTCAACAAGCCGTTTCTGCACGATTGAGAGCCATGGGAATAATTCAAAAACGAGGAAATTGGGTGCCTTATGAACTGCAACCAAGAGACGTTGAAAGGCGATTTTTCACTTGCGAACAGCTGATTCAAAGACAACAAAGAAAAGGTTTTTTGCATCGGATTGTGACTGGAGATGAGAAGTGAATATTCTAAGACAACACCCAGCAGAAAAAATACTACGCTAAGCCCGGTCAATCGTTGCCATCGACCTCAACATCAACACCAAAGCCGAACATTCATGGTTCGAAGATCATGCTCTGTATCTGGTGGGATCAAAAGGGTGTTGTTTACTATGAGCTGCTGAAACCTGGCGATTCCATTATGGGCGATCAGCCCATACCAGTATCAGCTACAATTGATTCATTTGAGCCGTGCATTGCGAGAAAAATGGCCGGAATACGAGCAAAAACATGATAAAGTTAATTTTCTTCATGATAAGGCTCGGCCTCATGTCGCAAAAGTCGTAAAAAAATATTTGGAAACGCTCAAATGAGATGTTTTACCGCACCCGCCGTATTCTCCGGACATTGCTCCTTCTGATTACTGGTTGTTCGGAAGGATGCAGCACGATTTGGCAAGTCATTGGTTCACTTCTCCAAAATTGGATCGCCTCCAAAGACGAGTCATTTTTTCGGAGACGGAATTCGAAAATTGCCTGAGAGATGGGAAAAAGTAGTAGCCAGCGATGGACAATACTTTAATTAATCTGTTCATTCATTTTGTTTTGAAATAAATGCATTTTTGAACACAAAAAACGGACCGAACTAATTTGTACTCTCAAATTTGTAACTTGTAACTTGTAAAGCGTACATCCGGAGACATATATATATATATATATTATATATATCTGTATCTCGTCTACGCGTGATACAGATTACTAAAGCCATCTATTGGAAAAATAATGGATTTCTTTTTACTACACCTAATATAATATATATATATATATATATATATATATATATATATATATATATATATATATATATATATATATATATATATATATATATATATATATATATATATATATATATATATATATATATATATATATGTTTCCGGATGTATGCTTTATAAATTACAATAACTGTGTGTGTGATACATGTGTTGTTTTTATATATATAATATATATATATATAATATATATATAATCATATATATTTCATATATATAATATATATATATATGTCTCCGGATGTACGCTTTACAAGTTACAATAACTGTGTGTGTGATACATGTGTTGTTTTTATATATATAATATATATATATATAATATATATATAATCATATATATTTCATATATATAATATATATATATATGTCTCCGGATGTACGCTTTACAAGTTACAATAACTGTGTGTGTGATACATGTGTTGTTTTTACAGAAATCGATGTTAGAGAAAAATACAGGTTTCTGTGTGAATGTGTGTGTTTATATTAAAAGGGAGGAGACGAACTTCTTACAGATTCGATGAGACGTTCAAGTGATTGGTATATCTTATTGTAAGATGTGTTGTCTTCCGGAGGGCCTGGAAAGTGAGAGAGAGCAGAAAATTCTGAGTTTTGATTATTATTATCGAGGGGAATAGAAGCGGGAAGGGAATTCGAAATTCAAGGAAGGGTCTGATATATATATAGTTATGTACCAATATCTAAACAAGTTAGCATTTATAATGATATATACTTTAATTAAATAAACATATATATATATCTAAATGATTGCTTAAATTTTATTTCGCCGCACTTCCGATTCGCTGCGTCTTGACAAAAATTGTACAGGTCCCTGATCAATCCCTGATCAAAGGGATTAAGTTCCTTGATCTAAAAGAGGATCGACGGATGCACAATCTCGAATTAATAGCGTCGCGTATTGACGTTAACCCACATCTGGGACATAATCAAGTGTGTCCGACTTGTGGCACCCGCTTCAGAACGATAACCACAAGAGTGGTGTCAATTGCATCCTTCCTTGGTCCCCCTCCTAATTCCTTCTTCACATCGAAATAAAAGAATCTTGGGGCCTGGATGTAACGGTTTCGAGGGGGGATGTATTTTACTTATGTTGTTTTTCTTCTAGACGAGGCATTAAAAAGATATGAAAGTTATTTCTTTTAATGAATATAATTTTCTTTATATAGTATGATTCCCTCTCTCTCTTAATATAATTATTCTACATATAAAAATATTAAGGTAAAGGGTTTGATAGGTCTCAACCCATAGTATTTATGAGATATTTAGTAGTTATTTAGTAGATATTTTATACTTTATTTTGGCATATGACATATGGTATATGACATAAAATATTAAATATCTCGTAAATTATTAATTTTTTGATAATCGTGCCTTTTAATACTTTTATGAAAAGAGTAAAGTGAATTAATTGTTAAAGAAAATACATAGTTATTTATTTAAAAAAGTATTTATTTTACCTACTTACTTTTTTAAGCAACTATTTGATTTCCTTATATCGATTGATTCACTTCGTTATTCTAGCTATTTATAAAAGTATTAAGGTATGATTCAATATTTTTCCATGATCTCAATATTTTATATCCAGAATCCATACAGTATCCCAAATAGTCAAGTCTGTCAAAATCATATTATGTACTATAATTTGTTACATACTACGTTGACAGAACTCGAGTAGCCGAGCATGATCTGCCGTCTCAGTTAGTGTTGGTAGAAATTTAGCAGAAAACGAACAGTTCCAATATCAAAATACATTATAAAAAATTTTGTAAAAATTAAGCAGAAATTTTTGACATAAAAACAATATATTTTGAATTTACATTTCCAAGCAGAACATATAATCAAGTCACAATAATGTCAAAATAGCATTAAAATGAATCAGAAATGAAAATAATTTTTAGTGATCATTTTGGAATCATTTTGACATCATTTTGACTTTTGTTCTGCTTGCATGCTGACAGAATATATCATCAGAAAAAACTCATCATAACGTGATATCATGATATTATACTGGCAAATGTCGTCAGAAATCGAATTTATCTGCTTGCACGATATGACGGCAAAAATATGGCAAAATGAAGCATGCGCTGCTGTCTCAAAAAGTAACAACGAAAACACATCAGAAACACGGCACGGAAAGGTTATATCGGATCATAGTTCTTCCATTTACCGCTATACGATGACTACTACGATTGGTAGTTTATCTATCAATATTTATCTCGTATTTAAATTTCTGTCATGAGCAAATATATATAAAGATAGTACAATGCGGCTAGTAAAAATAAAAATATGTAGTATTTTCCTACCAGTTTAATTTTTAACACAATTCTTATAGGGAATTCAGAATATTGAACTGATTTTTTTGGAAACCAAGCAATAATTTTCTCAAAGTAAAAAATTGAAAGAAGGAATAAGAAGGATGGAACATGGAAGAATGTTAGATCAGACGCTTTGTCTCGCATGCATCCGTGGGAATGGGATGAAGCGAGTCGAACGCACCTTTTATAGCTCTGGAATATGAGTCAACGTCCTGAAGGGACGCTATTCCAACGAGCAATGCGAACGTCGGTCCGAATTTTGAGTCAAGGAAATTAATCCTTATAATTCGGGACCAGGCCATATGCAATCTCTGATAAGCGATAAGGGAGTCGGTACGAGGTCTTACGATTCTAAAATAAATGCAGATTGAGGCATGTCATATTAAAAGTATTCTAGTTTATTATTAACCCAAAAATTTCTTAGTATAATATAGTATACAATATTTTAAAAGTAGACATATCTATATTTGTGACTAACATATTATAAGAAAAATCTAGCCTTTTAACAAAAGTTGTATATTATCAGTTACATCTCTGCATTGATAATTATTATTTTAACATGTTATAAGTGTAAGTTATAATAGTATTCTTGAATAATCTTGTATTTTTAATTCTTATTGTAATATTTATTTTTATAACTAATTACTTTGAGCTGTTATACATTGCGAAACGCGGTAAATCATTAATGGCAGAATTGCTAATTAATTATATAAAAGATTAGTATACATGTTTTTGCTAAAGTTAAATCATGAGTGAGCATAAGTCTACCGTGTGCGTGCGTGTGCGTGTGTGTGTGTGTGTGTGTGTGTGTGTGTGTGAACGGAGAGGCGATAAAGGAATTAGTTCATTTCGTGAATTAAAACGAAGAAAGAGGCGAAGAGATTATAAAAGAAATTTACGGGAATGAGATAAGGAACGGGTGATCGCGAGAGGAATACTGAGATGTGAACATGAAATGGCTGGCCAGTTATGACATTTCGAATTTGTTTTATTGTTCAAAATAATCGAGATCGATTATGTAGACATCTGGTGGGAGAGATTGTATTGCACGTAGAAATCGGTTAATTAAGAACTCAAACGAATCGTCGGGATGAATAAGGAATTCGTTTCGCGGTGGAGGAGCGGTAAACTCTTCCAGGAACTCTATACTCGAGATCGAGTCAGCCGGTGACAATGATCGAGGTGATGAAAAGATGGATTGAATGGAAGAATCGGGGAGTTAGAGGTGAGGATATCAGGGACGATTCGCTCCATCAGAGCGTTCGAAAACGCGGGTGACGGAGATCGAGGAGAAGATGAAGGAGTTCGAGGAGGAGGTGAAAGAAAAGGAGGAGGTATCGCCTCTAACGCGTCTTGGTTAACAAAAGAATCAGCGAAACCGGTGGTGGAGGCAATGCATCCTCAGCTGGGTAACTCCAATTTCAAGAAGTCTCAAGGTACTTCTGGTACGCTTGGTCCAAGAGTCTCCGCGCTTCACAGTAGGCCCGATTTCTAAGCCAACCCTTGTTGGGGCGGTTTAAGCATGGCACTATGATTTTGCGTTGGATTAGACTTTGCGGTGAATATACAGATATATAAATTAAGGAGGGATTACTGCTACTCTGCAAGTTTTGGCTTTCGAAGATGAAACATCGAAACGTTAATTCTATTGTATTCGCTTATCGGAACTATTATATGTACATCAAGGTGGATGGAATAAATAATTATAAGATTCGCAATAATAATTGCGTTGACTCCCACAGCTTTTATTATTTTTTATTATTTTAAATTTGTGGAGTCCTGTCTTTAATTAAATTAAAACTTCTGGTTTGTTGGTCATTACTTTTTCAACAATCAACATCCCAATATCCGATTCATCACAGAAGAGAATGGTAAACTTCCTTTCTTGGATATTCTTGTCACAAAAAAGGCTGACAATATCCTGGGCCATTAAGTATACAGGAAATTAATACACACTGATGAATTGTACTTATATGTCGAGTCACACCATCACTCAGCATAAAAGCAGTCGGCAATCCACTTACTTAAATATAGAGCATTGAGTATCTCTGATAAAGAATTTACAGACAGAACTACTCGAAACAAATCTTACAATGGAACGGATACAATGAGAAAAGTGTGAACAGAACACTTAGCAAACATAGGAACAGGACAAAAAAAACTCAGACATACAAGAATCACAGGAAGAATTAAACAAAAGAAGCTTTTCTAACAATAATAAATATTAATTAGCGAGCAATGAGAGCATACACAGCGCGGTAGTTGGAGCAATACATAAAATATATTCACTATAATTTTACATTACTTGTTGATAATAAATTTCTTGAACATTTCGGTTTACTTTAAACCATCATCAGCAATACCGTATAATTTTCATAAACAATATTCCAATCCGCACATGTTGGAAACGGTCACTACGTTCAACAGAGGATGAGCCTACTTCTTAACTAAGAAATAGTTAATTCTTTTCGTTGGATAACCAAATGAATAACCTCCGTCTTTGCAGATCACAATTCGAAGTGCAACGTATTATGTTATAATATATAGAAATAAATTATAGACATATTTACAGACATATTATACAGAAGTTTTTCTATTCTCTCATATGTAAAAGGAATAATTAACCTCAGCAGGATTTTTTAAACAAATATAATATTTGAACCATTTTCAAGCCTCAAGAAAAATCGAGCAAATCCTGAGAAATCCAAAGATCGAAGATCTCTACTCAGTTCCACAGGAGTATACAAAATACCCTGCTCTTACGGAAAAGTATACATCGATGAAACCGGAAGAGTAGTCAATATGCGCATAAAGGAACATCAACAAAATGTCAGGCTGAAATCACACAATCAGCATTAGCAAAACACAGCATTGAGACAGGATACCAAATATAATTTAATGAAACGGTTAACTATTATAGCTATAACGATATCATATTTTACAAGGAAATATAGAGAGACTCTAGAAATACAGAAACATTCAGACAATTTGATTTAAAGATTTAGAGATTCAGGTTAGGATAAGTAGGATATGGAAGACTGCTCTCTTGACAAGCCAAGAAAGTGCCTCTTCCCGCTTCCTCTCTATACCCTCGCCCTCCTCAACAACGTCTATAAAGGGAATTCTCCGGAGGAGCAGTTTAGTGTCAGTGCGCTCTTCACCCTAAAGTGAATAATAAGGTTCACGAAATGTTAGTATTAGTAGTGGACAAAGTCACTGCGATAATCCGCATACTTTCTGGTATCTTCGAAAAAAATACCCGTAAAAGCATTAGTAAACTTATTATTCTCTATTAGTTCTTAAATGTTGTTGGTGTTATTATGAAATATTTATAATGCGTAGCACGAAGTGACGCAGTACGTTTTATTATTAGGTGTACAAATAAGTTTCCGCCATTTGACAAAAGACGGCGCCACTAGCAAGCTATGATTAAAATTGTCTGATGTAAAACATTATATCGTAAGGTTGGACATCTGTCAACAACATAACCTTGAAATACTAGCGATTTTGTATCAGCATCATATATTTTTTTTGTGTGAAAATGCCGAGTTTTGAGCCGAATAAGCGTCATTTGCGGGAACTTTTGATTTACTTCTTTAATTTGAAGAAATCTACAGCTGAGGCTCATCGATTGCTTGTAGAAGCATATGGTGAGGCTGCCTTAAGTGAGAGAAGTTGTCGTGAATGGTTTCAAAAATTTAAGAACGGTGAATTTGACGTCAAAGACAAAGAACGTAGCGGAAGGCCGAAAGTGTACAAAGACGTGGAATTGGAAGCATTATTGAATGAAGATTCATGCCAAACGCAAAAAGAACTTGCACTTACATTTTGACTTACATCAATAAAACATTATGTATCGTTCTTTCACAATAAATGCTTAATTTTTGATAAAAAATGGCGGAAACTTATTTGTACACCTAATAATATATTACTAGCATATAACATTTATACTTTGGTAAATATTACCATCATGTTGCTGTAAATGTTATTGGCCACGGATAGCACATTGATGATAAGTTAGTAATTGCCTTCAAATTACTATCGATTTACTGTGAATATGCTATTAATTAGACGGATGACAAATTGATAACACGAGGGTGCTTTTTTACCGTGAGTCTCCTCGCTTCTCACTAAATTCGGGGAGTCTAAAAAAGCACGAGTTCAGTGAAAGGCGAGGGGACTCATGGACATAAGCCACCTCAAAATGAGAGGAAAAACGAGTAGTCAAAACTGAAAAATCAAAAAAAAAATGCAATACCCAAAGTATGGGCGGAAGCCGACTGCAAACCGTTTATAACAATTTTTTGCATAAACCGGATCGAAAAAATATCAAGAATAAAAGTTTCTTGTTCTCGAATGTAGAATCGAATAGCACTTTTAGTTTAAAAAAAATGGGCATTTTTAAACAATTTGTTTAAACAATTATTGTTTGAATAATCAATTTTGCAAAACGAAAAATTACGGATAATTTTTTTTTCGCTTATGCTATGAATCACATATTTAGCGCTGTATTAGGCATGGTTGTATTAGGCATGGGTTAAATGTCTAATATACTATCATCAATTTACCGTCAATTTATTATTACAATTAAAATTAGAATTAAGTTTAACAAGACAGACATAATGATGTCCTAGTTTTGAATATCGAAATTACTGCATGATTTTCGACAATATGTAAGACACACTGCATTTAGCTATTTAAGTAGTTTTTAAATACTTAATCAAGAAAAAGTAAGAAAATTTATTAAATAAATAAATGTTTCTATAGGTAAGTCTGTTAGTAAATAATGCTGGATATGTATACGGGAAGACTTTTATGGAATTGCCCGATTGCGAAATTGAACAAACTTTTAAAGTGAATATTTTGTCACATTATTGGGTGAGTATTTAAAGAAATTTGTATTTTTAAGTTTTTTGCAAAAGTTGTTATACTACTTTCGATTTTTATATTTTATCAGTATTATTTTGCAGATTACAAAGTCATTTTTGAAAGATATGATAAAAAATAATCATGGTCACATTGTGACAATAGCGAGTGTTGCTGGACTTTTAGGAATTTACAAGTGTACAGATTATTCTGCGACAAAGTTCGCCGCCATTGGATGTCACGAGAGTCTCTTCACTGAACTTAAAGTATGTAAGACTATAATTATCGAGTAAAGTAAATAATTTCGTATCATCATTCTTACATACTCTCCTCCCCCCCCCATACATTACTAATTATTATTTTATTACTGTATTTTAAGATGCATGGATACGAAGGAATTCATATGACTTTAGTTTGTCCCTACCTCATTAATACGGGAATGTTTAATGGAGTGAAACCTAGGTTCGTGAAAATATAATGTTATAAAAAAATTAGTGGAAAGACAATCATTCAATTATTTACACATACAACACTTTATAATAAATAATCTTCAAACAGATTGATACCAATGCTTGAACCGGAATATGTTGCTGAAGAAGTAATCGCGGGTGTTTTAGCAAACGAAAAATTGATAGTATTACCTAATATTCTAAGATACTTACTGCCATTTAAAGGGTAAGTTTATTAATAAAAACATTATATATATATATATATATACATATATATATATATACATACATATATATATATATATACATACATATATATATATATATATACATGCATATATATAATGTTATACTCATATATTATATATATATAATTGTGCTTTATCTACATAATATATATTATTCATATACAATATTTATGGATAAATGTACATACGTATGTATGTATTTATATATATACAAGATGTATATACATATATATGTGAAAATTATTTATATTATTATTTATTATAGTTTATTACCAATGAAGATAAGCTGGGCATTAATGTATCACATTTTGAAAGGACCACAGATCATGATGACATTCAAAGGTCGTGAATCAAATAATACATATAATGATAATAATAGTGCAATAAATTATGAAGATATACATTAAAGTTGTACAGGATAAATATATTATAATTTTTTACTTTTACATAAATATTATATATGCTTGTGAAATATATTTTTTTGTTATCTCTTATACATGCATCTTATATGTAAGTATTACAAAATTTTTATTACATAAAATAGAAAATTATGTAACAATTTATAGTAAGTCATAAAAATAATTCAATCCTTGGCCTAATTCCCAAATCGAAATTCCTGTACCCAATTCATTAGCAAGTTCTACTCGAGCCTTAATTGAATATAACGTAGGGTAGAAAACATAGCTATTACCTGTAGCTAATCTAAAATAAATGCATTAATTTGTAAACATAATATTAAAAAAAACAAGTTTTTTTATATTAGGTGTTGGAATTAATTCGTAGCGTTTTTAATGAAAGAATGTTATTTATTTCACATGAGCATTAAAAAATACATTAATGAAAGTACTTCCCATCACTTGTAAAACGCTACGAATTAATTCCAACACCTAATATATTTTTCATATCAATTACAAATAAGAAAGAAAAAGAGAAAGAAAAAAGAATAAGAAAGTGAAGAGAAAAAAAAGGCAGAGAAAAAGAGGATGAAAAGAGATTTAAAAAAAAAGAGTAAAAAAGGTAGAAAAAATACGAAAGCAATAGATAAGAAAAGAAAAAAGAAAGCAAGTAGGAAAGGGATTGAGAGACAGAGAATCAAGACAAAGAAACTTAAAATAAGAACAGATAGGAAGAAGAAAACAGAGAAGACAAAAGCACAGGTATAAATAAAGGAAAGGAGTTGAGAGACAGAAAAAACGGAAAAGAGAAATAGAAAGAACAGATAGGTTACAATAATAAAATATTACTTCGGTTCAAAGAAATGCTCTTTGCTGCTGTTATCCCATCGAATTTTTCCTTTAAATGACTTTAATATATTCAAATATTCAGAGGCGAGAATTGCCTTGCCACCCTCTGGTGTATAATTGTAACCATAGAAATTAATACCTAATAAAATTTGAGATCGTCTATGGTTATTTTTCTTTGGAGCTAAAAATTCAACACATTGTCTGATCCAATCGAGAGGACTATTTGGACCTGGCCTTTGAATACTCGAATAATCATAGGTCATAAGCGAAAAGGCGTTTACATATAATGCTAATTCATCAAACTCTTGCTTTGAAAACAATTCAACTTGTGCACTAAAAGAATAAGAGTAAAAAAGATTAAATTTGTAATAGTATATTATATGCATTATTATATGCAAAAGTATTAAGTACCTTCTGGATGGTGGTATTGCTAATATAATATCTAAATTATGTTTCTTTAATTTTTGTGCAATGAATTTGACTACAGATGTAACAATTGATAGATTTGCACCTGCAAATATAAACTGATTCCATATTTCTAAGACATATCCGTCGAAGTGAAAAGTCTGTAAACACAAAATGTACATATTCTAATAGATAGAGAATGTATAACAATATATATGAATGTGGGCTAAAAAGTTTTGTCTCCTGTGTTATTTTAGTTAAAATATTATCTCCGTTTAAAATCAGCAGATTGTAATTTAAAATAATCTTTCAATCTCAAAATTTGGCATGAATCATTTTTATTTTGTTTACTTCAACTCAGTTAAAATCATCATATCTGTATATAAAAAAATAGTTATATCATTGTAGAGATAAAAAAGAAGATATTAAATTTTGTGATTTGACAATTTTTTTGTACTGTTACGAATAAATTGATCGGTTTTTACATTAAATTGTTGTTTTATGAATCTATATCATTTATATATTGTATAGATATATGATTCTGCATCGTATTTAATAATATATTTACTT
The DNA here is from genome assembly GCF_000204515.1 of Acromyrmex echinatior. The sequence continues at coordinate 90,459 of NW_011627465.1, read as the reverse complement.
AATATCTGTAATTATAATTTTTATATGATTATATTAAAAATAAAAAGTGATGTAATAACCTAAAAGTACGCACTTGAAAAGTTGATCCAGCACGTGAAAAATAGTGATGCTATAGATGACGATAATAATGATGATATAGTTTACATATTTTGTATATAAATTTTAAATCTTAATGAAAGTCAGATCTAATATCAAAATTGCTGATTCTAAGTCTATATCGATTTATATTGCGCTAAGATCAATTATCAGTTGGAAATTTACTTACATGAATTGCAAGTAAAAAATACTTCAGAAACTTCATTATTTATGAAGATTCATATTCAATAAAAAAATTAATGCTTTTATCTTAATCAATTAGGAAATAGGAATTAAAAGTTCATAACGGTCGAAGCTGGACCTTTAATGCTAAATAATACAATGTGAATTTGTATATACTCCCAGATAGTCAAATCTGAATTTAAGAGACAGATTTTGAGCAGTCTGCTATCCAATTTCTGGATTGCAGAAAAGCAACAAATTGTACACAGAGTTTGTACTATCAAACAATGTCAGCAAACTGCTGTCAAAAATATTTATCACAAAGCCTCCCAGCAAACGAGAATGGATTGAAATGAATTGAAATGGATTCAGATTTTCAGAAATATTGATTCATGAATATTAAAATAAATGCTTTTCCTGAATGCATTTTTATTCAATTTTTTATAGGAATTATTATTTATTCTTTTTTATAGGAATTACATAGAGCATATCTCTATGTCTTTCAATCTAAAAATAATATTAACTTTTTCTGTGTATTGTGAATACTGTTCGATTCAAAATTTTGAATAGAAAATGCAGTTTTTCAATTCAATTACATCCAATTGAATCTAATTGATTTTAATTAAATCCAATTAAATCCAATTAAATCCAAAAAAAAGTATTTGCTATTTAAAATACGCATTCAGATAGAAAAAAATTTCAATCCATTTTAATCCATTCTCGTTTACTGGGCTGATAACATGCTATGCCAGCAAATTGGTGATAGAAACCGAACAGAATCTGCTGCATAACTTGACAGTAGATTATGAGCAGAAACTGATCAGAGCTTGCTAATATAATCTGACGGCAGATTGACAGAAGAAACCGAACAAGATCTGCCATTTTCATATATGGTTTCGCTACGAGATAGACTTGCTTCTTGTAAGAAGAAAACCAGGGGATCTATTCTTGAATTCATTCGCAATATTGCGAGTGTGCGCACAGTTCGAATAATAAAAATTCGTTTCTAATACGGTATTCTTGAACATTAATAAATAATAATTGAAACGTATACGTTTTTGATGATTTACGTTTGGCAACGTCGAAAAATATATTATATATACTTCTATAAACATCATTCAGAAATACGAATTATTTCCGTTTTTATACCGAATTATTTCCGTTGCTGAGCGCCCAGCACGAAGGTCTTCGATGATCATGGTTTTTCGATTATATTCCGCACTTGGTTTCAACCTCGCGGCTATTTTGAGAATGACTGTTTATTAGAAGCTTTCTCGGACGCCAACAACAACCTCTGGCGGAGGCACAATATAGCGGAAAATTTAAATTGAAATTTGTCTGGATTTTGGTGAGACACACTCTGTAGTATATATTATATATACATATATAATTCACATGGAATTATTTAAACATTAAAAATCCAGCTTCGATTAGTATAGACTTCTTTTATTGATTAAATTATATATAAATTTAAGCTAAAAGTGACATTACACTGTTCTTATAATTATTGCGCAATGGTTAAAAAAAAAGTAATGTCATATTTTTAGCTCAAATTTGTATATATTCTATTTTTTAAATTGGTAATTATATCACTCGAGCAATGTTTCAGCTTTAATACTTAATCCGCGAGTAACAAACTCAAGAACAAAAAAAATCGTAGGAACATTTTTAAAAAATAATTTTGTAGGAAAAGCTCCAAGCTAGGCTTTCACCGTAGATAGTTGAAAATTTACTCAAATTTTTTTTTGGATAAGCTACAGACTTACAAAGTGCAAAGAAAATTTTTCATTTTTTTCAGTTCGTAGTTTTCTATATGTAAAAATTACAAACACATATAAATTCAAAAAATATAGTAATCATTCGAAAGCAGAGATTTCAAGCTTTAAAACCTTTTTTTTAATTCTGGTCATTTTTAACGAAGATATTGTATATACAATTTTGAGCTAAAAATACCGCAGAACTTTTCTTTCTTTTTTTCCAGATGATTCTTGTTTACGAGGAAATGCTCTCCGTTGCGACCCTCTGTCGGCGGAGATGTACTGCTCGCTCGTTTGTAATTTTCGTAATATATATATATACAAGAAGTATTTATACAATATTCTATGACAATTTCTTTATTGTTACGGAATATTCGGCATATTAGGAATACAAATCGAATTTTCTATGAATGTTTAACATTAGCTGAGTATGTTGAAATTCATTGAAGATTGGAAGCTGTTTATGGAGATCAAGATGTCGATATACAAACTATAAGATGTTGGATGTTAAAATTAAAAAAATAAAAAAAGAAAAATTTGGCTGATAAATCAATGTCAGGTAGACCTGTGACTGCAATAAACAAGTTCGAAAAGCTAATAGAAAAAATGATCATTGAAAATTGTTTTAAAAAATAAAAAAATATAAAATTATCATTTATTTCATTAATATATGCATCTATTATAAGGCGTATGACTTTGCTCATGCGGTTTTTTTCCGAAATTCGAGGCTTTATTGTAAAAAACTGGTTATACATTTATGATTCAAAGTATTGTCCATCGCTGGCCACTACTTTTTCCCATCTTTCGGGCAGCATACGAATCCCGCGTCGAAAAAACTGATCATCTTTTGAGGCGATCCACGAATCGATTTTCCGATCCAATTTTTGACTTCTTCATAAGATCGGAAGTGCTGGTCAGCCAGGCCGTGTGCCATTGATCGAAACAAGTGATAGTCAGAGGGAGCAACGTCTGGAGAATATAATACGGCGGGTGAGGCAGGACTTCCCATTTCAACGTTTCCAAGTATGTCTTGACCACTTTCGCAACATGGGGTCGAGCATTGTCATGCTGCAAAATCACTTTATCGTGTCTCTCGTTGTATTGCGGCCGTTTGTCTTTCAATGCTCGGCTCAAACGCATCAATTGCGTTCGATATTGATTGCCTGATTATTTCAGTCGGTTTTAACAGCTCATAATATACTACACCGAGCTGGTCCCACCAAATACAGAGCATGATGAGCTCTTGGAGTCGTGAATATTCGGTTTGGAACATCGACGTGGAAGCATGGCCGGGAACTCCCCATGATTTTCTGCGCTTGAGATTATCGTAATGAACCCATTTTTCATCCCCAGTCACAATGCGATGCAGAAAGCTCTTCCGTCTTTGCCTTTCAAGCAGCTGTTCACAAACAAACAAACGTCGTTCAACATCTCTCGGTTTCAACTCGTACGGCACCCAATTTCCTTGCTTCTGATTCATTCCGATGGCTTTGAGACGTTTTGAAATGGCTGATTGAGTCACTCCTAATGATCGTGCCAATTCTTTTTGATTTTGACAAGAGTCTTGATCAAGTAATGCCTTCAATTCTGCATCTTCGAAAACCTTCTCTCTTCCACCGGTATGCTGGTCTTCGACGTGAAAATCACCGTTCTTGAAGTGTTGAAACCACTTATGACACGTTCTTTCACTAATAGCGGCTTCACCATAAATATTTGAAAGCATTCGATGAGCCTCAGCCGCAGATTTCTTCATATTGAAACAGAAAATTAAAACCTCCCGCAAATGACAAGAATTTGGCTCGTAAACTGACATTTTCAATCGAGAATAACTTTATGATGCAGACACAAATCGACTAATGTTTCTTTTTGGATTATGTTGACAGATTCCCAAGTTTATTGTGTGACGTCTATGATCTATTTATTTCGATCACCACTTACCGCTAAAGCCATCTATACGAAAACCGAATGAGCAAAGTCATACACCTAATACTATTATATTGAAATGGGGACAAAACTATTCAGCCTCCTTCCCCGTATTATGTAAAAAAAATTATTAATATATTAAATACCTTGGCAGCATCTAAGAGAGATATTATTAATTGAGTTTGACTCTCTGTATTAATGTATATCCTAATAATGTCGTCAATTGACCAGTGTTCAAATAACACCCTAGGTATAACTGAAAATAATAACAGCAATGAAGGATCATAATTATACTCTGAATTATTTTCAACTTACGCTTTACGATATGATTAATATTGTTATTGGCTCTCATTTCCTTTATCCATTTAGTCTGGACAGAATGGGTGGATAACTGATAGGTTGAAATGTTACCAAAAGAAAAAGCCAACCATACAGGAGATACTATTGTAAACTTGCCATGAAATGTCTTTGAAATCTCAAAACCATTTTTGTTCCACTATAAAATTGAATTATATTGAATGTAAATACAGTTACTCACAAAATTGATCAAATGTATTAGACTAGAATTATCTACAATCGATTCGAAATAGACAATCTACGAAAATGATCTTTCAATAACAGAATATAAACAAATATTTATGATTTTGTCATAGATATTTTCATTCATAAATTTTCAAAAGAAATATATATGTAACAATAGCCAGATAATCAAATGCAGTGTATTTGCTGACATGTTGCAACAATCAATTTCGACAAACTCATGACAAGGTGAGACAACATTGTGTCTCTCGCGTTGAACTCAATGGAATTCTTGCAAATTGATGGCATGTCAGCATGAATATCCTCGATAACTCGAAAACCTGTGACATTTCAGCATTTTGTTAGCAATGAGTTGCAATTGAAAAACTTCATAGCTTGAAAACATATTTGCAACAACCTATAAAAATCATTATATATGTTCTGTTGCTATCATATTTTCATCCTGATGCTCAAGATGAAATGATTAATTATTCGTTGCTAACATGTTGCTATCATGTTGCCGACAACATAATATACCACTATTGCCCATAATTTGCTTTAGAAATTTCGACAACTACATATAGAAGCAGTAATATTGTTGTATTTATAATGTATTCAATTTTGATGTTAGCAAATGTACAGCAAATACATAACATATGCAATGCATTAGTTTATACAATATGCTATATCACGTTTGGCTATCTGATTTGATAAGTTTATATCAAATACGATTTGATAAGTTTCGTAAATCACAATGTATGTCATTCTATTCTTATAATTCCATTCTTATAATTTTATATACAAAGTTTTATATTCCAAATTTAAATGTTCAAACTTTGAGAGCGTGTAGAGAATCGATAAACAAAGAAAAAAAGTTCTTTAGAAATATATTTGTTTTTATTTCGTTTTGGAGAATATTGAAAAAAAGAAAAAACATAATTTTCGAAATATGTATTGTTTTCAAAACGGAATATTATTTTCGCGTACGACAGCAATAATACTTCAGAGGCAGTATGAGTATACGCCGATTTTCGGACAGAAAAAATCCTGATCAGCAAGTCATTACGTTGATCAATGTTTGGTTGCAACACGAACTGTCTGTGCAAGATATATACATTGCTGCAAGAGATCAACATTTTGAATAATCTGAATTAAACAAGTGATAACTTATAAATAAAGGTAATCCTACACAGTCAATAATACTAATCAGTAATATTGAATCAGTATTGACAGTATGTATCAATATTTTTATTATTTTTACAACCTTACACAATCAATATTATTGACAATATATTTCATAGTTTTACTTATATTATCTATTGTACTGTGATATAAATTCTAATAAGGCGATGCTTGAGAATCAAAATCCAGATTACCATCAGTATTCTACGTTAATCCATCAAAATTAACCACACAGTAATATTATCAGTATTTGTTAATACTGATATATCGTTGACGGTGTAGGGTTATCTTAAATATATTATAAATGAATAAGTAATAAATACAAAAATTATGTTTTATCTTTTTTTGCAATTTTTTTCAAAACAAAGCAAAAACGAGCATATCTATAAGTCTATAAAGAACTTTTTTTCTTATTGTTAGTTTATCAATCCCCTACACCTACATACTCCCGAAATTTGACTACTTAAATCCAGGACAACCTGTATAGCTGATAATATTACAATAATTAATAATTAAATAATAAATTACTCACGGGTGTACAATATGCTAAAACATCTCCCTTAAATCTTCTATGCTTAGTATTTTGAAAATATCGACCAGATTCATGAAGAATATCCTGTTGTTTGGGATTTTCCACTACCAAGTTTCTTTGGAAAACATTTTGGTCCACCGGGCCTTTATACGACTTATAAAATTTATAAAACAAGAAACTGTTTATATACGAATATGCATACATATTAGTCATGTATCAGAAGTGGCAACGTTATTTCATAAAAGTTACCGTTATTCATTACTGATTTGAATAAGTAACTCGTTACTTATTCAAATCAATAACGAATAACGGTAACTTTTATGAAATAACGTTGCCAATTTACGTTATTGAAAAATTAACAAATTGTTATTTTCATTACTCTTTTTCTTGACACTAATAGAATTAAATATGCAAATTTTGCGGTAAAATATAAATAAAGATGTTAGTATTTTATCTTCTAGCAGAGGAATAAAGCCCAAAAACTGATAATATTGGGTCATCTAAAAAGTATCCGCGGTACTTTGTCACTAGATATATGACCATCAACACACATCTAGTGACAAAAAACCGCGGATACTTTTTAGATGACCCAATATATACAGAGTAGTCCCGAACATTCTAACCAGACTTTGAGATTTTATCGGAAATTTAATTCTGAACAAAAAGTTTCCTCTAAAACATAATCGAAAAAATTTATTTTCTTAAAACACCGACGAGATTATTAAAGACGATCGGTTCATATAGAATTTGCATGACTGTTAAGGGAATGCTAGTGTTATTTCGTATTTCTCTAATAATATCGTTTTCCTTACACAAAATAAAAAATTCTTCTCCAGAATAAAAGAAAAAATGCAAATACCTTCGGAAAAATCCAAACCGATATGAAAATCCACAAAAAAAATTGTAAATTATAGTTTTCTGTAGATTCTTCACAATATAATTGAATGCAAGCATATATCCAAACAAAAAGTACTTTTCTATATTTGAATAAGAGTATCATGAGATCTTCAAATTATGATTCTGAAGCTCACAAGAGAAATGGCTTGAGAAATATGATTTAAGTATACATAACCTCACATTCAAGTGATATATATGATATAGCAGAGCAAGTAATGTACGTAATGTTTTACTTAATGATTTTGCTTAATATATGTAATGTTTTAATTAATGTATTCATGTAACGTTTTCTTGATATAATATTTTATTTGGAATTAAAATTCTATTTTATCGACATTGATCAAATTCGACCGTCCCTCCAGCATCCTCTTAAAATTTATGTAATTATCCAGCTAACGTTAAATATTTACAGAAAATTCGATTCGTATTATCAATATACCTAATGTTCCGAATAGTCAAAGAATCATCACAGAATGTGACATATGAAATGTTCAGAATATTGTGTGAATTCTCATATATTTCACAAAAATCGCAAATGAGCGAGCAGTACACACAGAGAGCCGTGGCGAAGAACATTTATTCAAAAAAGAATCACCTGAGAGAGAATATAAAGAGCACTTCGTCTATGAAGTGAGCCTCAAAATTGGGCTCCAAGGTGAAAACACATTAAATGTATTTTTTAAAGCAAAATTTTGTTTAAAAATTGATTTACGGACAATCTGATTTGGAATTTCTGGAAAAATTAATATTTTGCAGAATATACATATCTGGAACATTTTCGGAATATGTAATGACATACAAATGAAAATTTTAACCAATATTTGAACGTTTCTTTTACATATACCGTAATATTCGGAATATTTTGGAGTATTGGAATGTTTTTTGGGGATTTTAGGAACATTTTATGAATATTTCAAAAATATTAGCATTTGCTGGATAAAAGTAACAAACTGATAATACGGTATTAATTTCATGATTTATTGGTTTCATAGACATGTACAACCGGACACAGTAAGGTTGCAATACTTTTTTTTCGATAGGTTTCGGAATACAGCTTGCTCACCGATTGATTCTTATTTATAGATCAATGAGTAAGAACTAATCACGAAGAGCAAGCTGCGTTCCGAAACTTTCGAAGAAAATTATTGAAGAAACAGTGTTGCAACCTTTTTGTGAGTTGTATATATGTTTAAAATTTAAGATTTTTATTAAAAATTATGATTTTAATGTTATCATCTGAGTTTGATTATCAACAGAGATGATAACAGCAGAGAAAAAATTGTAATTTTTTTAGTACTATATATTGGGTCATCTAAAAAATATCCGCGATTTTTTGGTGTTGACCATCAACACTATCTAGTGACAAAAACCGCGGATATTTTTTAGATGATCCAATAAAATATTATAGCATTAAAAGTATGCGCACTTATTTATACAGCATTTATATAATAAAAAATCACAAATTTAATAACGTATTATTGAAATATTTATGTTAATAATCACAAATTTTTATTAATTGTCGATAAAGTCATCGTTCTTCAATTATCCCAGGATTCCATTGATAGTCGAAAATTTGGAGTGACCGTCTTTAAAAAGATCCTAAAGCTGTCTATATTACCGATTAAATCGTAATTTTTGTATAACAATTATTTTTTTTATGTGTATACTTTAATCTTGGATTTTCGAATCTGTAAAAGAGGAAAAAAGTAATTATTATACAAAAATAATGATTTAGTCAATAACATCTACTTAAGGCTTTAGCAAATCCTTAAGAAGATCCTAAAACCGTGTTTTATCCTGTTTTATCACGATTACATTTTAGGAGAAATCTTCGAATTGACTTTACGAATTACAAAATTTTTTTTACAGAATTAAAAAACACATTAAAAAATTCCCAAAATACTATTTCACAAAAAAATTGGAACAAATTAAAAATTCACTTTTTATGAGACATATGACAACTGTCACCTGAGGTTAACATTTGCTTGATATAAAAGTTTGTAGATTGAAGATGAACGCGAGGCGGTTTGAATTGTATGTTAAATGCAGGGAGAAAGTTACTTAACAAGTTACTTATAAGTTACGAGTGTAATTCCTAAAGGATGAATCCTTTAATTTTATTCGATTGGTACTACTGTATTTTGGTGTGCTGATTACAAATATGATTATGAAAATTACCGACAAAGTCATTTTGACAGTCATTTGCTACCGGTCAATCTGGCCTAAGCGTCACTACTCCAGTAACATATGACTCTCACTCCATCTCCCCCCCCCCCAGCTTAGGGACACCCACGCAAAGCGACTTCCATCCCACTTTCCCCCTGCTTAGGGACGCATGAAAAAATGTGAAAAAAATCGTTTTTTAAATATTTGACCTTGAAAGTGACCTTGCAAGCAATTTTTATTATCATATTCATAATCGAGACATCAAAATACAGTAGTGTGTCAATCGATAAGAAAATCGGGAGGTTCACTTTTTCGGAACTCTATTCTAAGTTACCTTTTACTTTATATGCATTTATTATAAAAATTGAGTATAATAAGTTATTTTTTATATTACATTTTACCATTTGCTCCAATTTCGTATAATTTTTTGTATTTAAATACACAATAACATCTCCCCCTGCCAAAGGGCGCACGACTTTCCACGTGAAGCGACTCTCATCCATAATGGAAGATAAACATGGCTCACTTTGCATCTCTCTCTAAATCTCCGCCGTCTCTGTCTATGAATGTCGCGTCAGGGGAAAAGGTCGCCAACTGTGAAACGCTAAATATGGGGCGATATTTATAGTCCGTTTTTAAAACAGTCTTAAATAATGTTTTAAGTTTCCTCTACATAGAAGTCGTAGATGATCGTGGAGTCTTAAGTCGTAGGAAACCAAGCAATCACAATCAAATATAAGGAGAATACTCAATTAGAATCAGTCAATTTCCTACGACTTAAAAACTCCACGATTTCTATGTAGAAGACCCTTAAGATGCTAATATAGGTTTCGGATTGACTTATGACTTAAGATTGTATTTAAGACGGTTTTAAAATAAAAACAGACTATGAATACCGTTCCATGTTTCGCGTTTCACAGTTGACAGCTTTTTCCTCTCATGTAACATTCATAAACAAAGGGTCTGACCATAAGAATTGCCGCAACATTTACTTAGAGACTTAAATTGTAGATATAAATAACGCACAAGCTTTGACGTCTCTCTCTTGGAGACACGGTAATAAATTGTATGTGAAAGCTTATGCGTTACTTACGTCTACAACTTAAGTCTAAGTAAATGTTAGGACAATTCTTGTGCTCAGACCCAAAGACGGCAAAGATTAAAGAGAGACACTTGCAAACTGAGCATCATGTTATCCCTTCCATTATGCTCCCACATGAAGCGACTTTCACTCCACCTCCCCTCTTGCAGTGCACGACTTCCACGCGAAGCGACTTTCACTCATAGATATAGTATCTCTGACCGAGCATTGACCTAGTTCCCACCGAAGATTTAACTCGGATCAGAATGTAAGAACCAATCAATTACAGAATATCTGTTCGACTGTAACAGGGGAATACTCAATTGTAGTTTGTTGGTTCTTACATTCTGATCCGGATTAAACCCTCGATGGAAACTAGCCATTGTCAGAAATTTCGGGAGTGGGGTAGTCCTCATTTAGAAAAGGATACACTCACTTAGTGCTAAAGTCTATATTACTAAAGTAGCGCATTTCTTTTATCTTGCCGACAGCCTTCCTATTAGCTATTTCACCGCCATCTTGGACCTAGTTGTCTGTAGTGCAATGAGCGCTTAGTATTATTTAGAGTTAACCTATAACAGAGTTAACCTAAACAATGCTAAAGCGATTGCTGATTGGTTTGCCATTAACACTATCATTAACTACGACAGCCAATAGCAGGATAATCCTGGAAGCAAAAAGCGTGGCTCTCAATGGCTATCACTAGTCAAGGTAGCAATAATTATCAATAAAATGTTTAGAGAATCCCGCAACAGTATAGATTAGTATACACATTACACAGATATATCATTATACATATATAATAGATGATTGCAAGACATATTGACACGCTATCAGACATATTTTTGCTCGCTTGTACAATTCTCTTTTACTCTATCTTTCATCTTGGATTATTTAAATAATTTTAATTCAACTCTATTGCCTTGTATAACAGCAAGGACTCGGATCGAAATGAAATTTCGGTTACGGTCACGGTCAGAGACTGTACCCAATTTTCGGTTTCGGTTCTGGTTCTGGTCCTTTTACCGATAATGATTTCGGTCTTTTTCGGTCTTTTTCGATTCGGGATTGAAAAAGTCCAAGCGGTTTCGGTTCTTTTACTGATAATGGTGATTATAACCATTTGGATTTAATTTTTTTTCAGTTACAGTATATGATTATCTACTGTAGAGAAAGGTAACACACAAGCATAAATTGCATATTTAAGGAAATTCATGTTAATTTTAAGACAATATTGAATTGGAGATATTGGGTCATCTAAAAAGTATCCGCGGTACTTTGTCACTAGATATATGACCATCAACACACATCTAGTGACAAAAAACCGCGGATACTTTTTAGATGATCCAATATATAAGCACTAAGTAATGTAAGGCCTGTTTTTACCAATGCAGTTTAACTTTAATTTCGGTTCAACTTAGAACCTTAGCAGAAGGCTGACTTATAATCTTAAAACAGTTCTTGTACGTTAGTAAAGACATGAGACTTAGGCTCAGTTCTCAGTTCCAATTCGAGAAAAGAGATGAGGAATAAGTTGAATCACGGTTAAGAGTTAATCATGAATTGTGGAACTGAGTCTTAATCATAAAATACTGTCTTAAAATTACAAGTCAGCCTTTCTGCTAAGACTCTTACTCTTCTTTTTCTAATTCTTAAAAGTAGAAAAAGATGAAGAGTTATTATACTTGAACTGAAATTAAAGTTAAACTGCATTGATAGAAACGAGCATAAGCACTCTAACTCTAAACTGGTGTAAAATAAACAGATCATTTTTTTTCTTTCTTTGCTGCTATTTCACTTTTATTATCTTCTGTGACGTCATCTACGTCGACCATGTCAGCGATTTGTATCGTCGGTCGTTTATAGCTTGATAATAGATAATTTTCTATAAAATAACATATTATTATGTAAATTATCATAATTAAGCAAGGAAATAAGAAAGTAACACTCCGTGGACACCCTGTAATATTGCTACTTAAAATATTTTTCCTCTTTAAGACTCTCCTATAGTCGCTGTAGCAGTGGCAACATTGGATCATGATGTCGTAAGTGAGAAATGACACGTTAAAGTTTCTTGCAAAACATTTGTAAATAAAAAAAATTTAGATAAAACCAAATAATGAGATTGCTTTAAAACACTTGTAAAAATGAGCGAAGACTATCTTTATTTTCTCCTTGATCCTTTCTGAGTCAGTAAATAGTCAAAAGAAACGTGACATGAAAATAGACTACGCATGTGCATTGAAAAAATTTTGATAAATTTCTCGATTTTCTCGTGCCTTTTACAATTATTTACTGACTGTCATGGGAGTTAAGGATAGTTTTCATCTATTTTTGGAAGTATTGCAAAAACCGACCAACCACAGGCGAACATTCCTCTCTCTTTCGACTGTAAAAAGGGAATGCATTGTTCTTGTTGTTCACTACAGCCGACGCTCGGGATGATTAGTACATCATGGGGATATGTATGTTTGATATCTGTAGACTAGAGTCGACGATCGTACATACATACTGAATTTCGATCCGGTTATCGATTTCGATCCGACAAAAATAACGCTTACGGTCCGGTTATCGATTTCGGTTTCGTTCCGGTCCAAATACCTGACAGCAAGCAATCATTTGAATTGCGCGGCAAACACGGCGATACACTTCCGGTTTTGACTGTTAATGGCGGATGAGCATGCGCGCGAATGCAGTGTCCAGATTCTATTATAGGGACTCTAATATTATTGGTACATAGTTATTCCTATGTCTATGATATTGATACATAATACATATAGTTAGTAAATCAAATATGGCGGATTAATCCGCTACTTTAGTATTGGGTCATCTAAAAAGTATCCGCGGTTTTTTGTCACTAGATGTGTGTTGATGGTCATATATCTAGTGACAAAGTACCGCGGATACTTTTTAGATGACCCAATAATATAGAGCTTAGGGCCGCGACACAGACTTTTACATAACGCATAACACATAGTGCATAAGCGAATCAACCAATCAAAATCTTTTCTTTCCTCCTATTTCACGGTAAAGGAGAATTTTGATTAGATGATTCCCTTATGCACTATGCATTATGCATTATGCATTATGCATGAGTTTGTGCTCCCCGTCAACCATCACTTGGTAGCATCAAGTCAGAGAGAATCAAAGAAAAGTGGAGCGGATTCAGTCGGAAGCCGCCTACCATTCTCTTCCACTATTCGTCAACCATTCTTTAGAATAAGTAAGAGATATTGGGTCATCTAAAAAGTATCCACGGTACTTTGTCACTAGATATATGACCATCAACACACATCTAGTGACAAAAAACTGTGGATACTTTTTAAATGACCCAATAAAACCCAGCAAGAGAATGGATTAAAATGGATTGAAATTTTTTTCTATCCGAATGCGTATTTTCAATAGCGAATACTTTTTTTGGATTTAATTGGAATCAATTAGATGCAATTGGATTGAAAAACTACATTTCCTTTTCAAAATTGTGAATTGAACAGTATTCACAATGTGCACAGAAAAAGCTAATATTATTTTTAGATTGAAAGGCATAGAGATATGCTCCATGCAATTTCTATAAATGAATAAAAATGCATTCTTGGATTACAAAGCATTCATTTTAACATTCGTGAATCAATATTTCTGAAAATCTGAATCCATTTCAATTCATTTCAATCCATTCTCGTTTGCTGGAAAGTGTGATGGAACATATATGGTGCTGCACTAATATTATGTGTATGTACATGTACGTACATGCACACATACACATTTGCAGAAGTGAGTGGATAAATAGCGGAACCAATCAGAGAAGAGAACGCTATCCACTCCACTCTCCCTTGATTCTCTCTTCAAGTGAGTGCGTCTTTTTCTAAATAAAGATTACTCTCACTGTTCGGTCTAGAGATGCTATGGATGCGTTCCACTTAACGTTCGCAACGTTCGCAAACATCACTTTATTCTCATCGTTTTCAAATACAATATTAAACAAGGATGAAATGAATGTTAAGTGGAACGCGCCCTATGTCTTACCTTACCTCGTTCTCCCTGCTTCAGGGACGCCCGACTTTCCACGCGAAATGAGTTTCATCCAACGACATATATTGGGTCATCTAAAAAGTATCCGCGGTACTTTGTCACTAGATATTGGGTCATCTAAAAAGTATCCGCGGTTTTTTGTCACTAGATGTGTGTTGATGGTCATATATCTAGTGACAAAGTACCGCGGATACTTTTTAGATGATATATATGTATATATATATATGTATATATATATACACATAGATCAAGCATTCTATAATTTTTAATGGGGAATGAAGTCGGAAATTTATAGATTATATGATGTTCAAAATTAAACCGTATTTCACTCTATCTCGCACTGCTCTCATCAAAATAGAAAGAGACACTACGGATCTTAAACGCCACATAAACTATCAATTTCCGGTTTCTAGCAAGGAAAGAATGTTTAGTCCTTGTATATATGTCACTGATTTCATCTCACCACTCCCTTCCTCCTCCTCGTCTAGGATACGCGAAAGTGAGGTCTTCTTGGAGATCAAGGTTAATATCAAAATCTTTCGGAAGTGATTTAGAGTGAGCTATATAAAGATAATCCATTCAGATATATAACTTTACTTAAACATTTTTGGTATTAAACTTTCTTGTTGATGAAAATCGATTTAAGGATATTCATTTAGTGTTTCTACCAAAATTCATAAAAATCGAGCATTTGACGTTTTTGGAAGATTATCCTTTTTTTTCGAAAAAAGCTGATTTTTTTACACTGCAGTTCTTTTCAGAGACAAATAAAAAAAAATGTGAAGCATGGTTTCTGAAAAAATGTAAGTGGTATTTTTAAGAAACAAACACTTCATATGATTTTACTCCAAAAAAACATATTTATTTGACCGAATGAATATCTAATGATCGAGTTACTAGATCAATTGTCGAACTTTACACGAATATTGTTGCTGTATGTTCGAATGGTTAACTCAATACAGTTTTCACCACTTAACTTTAATGGCAATCGCGGACTTCTGCTTTCTCGTCTCGCATGGAAGTGACCCAGCGTAACCACACTCGCTACCATCGCGCTAATATCCATATACACTCGCGAGACGATTCCCTCTCCCGGTAACGAGTCTTACTATGACGGGACTTATCAACTAACATGCGCGGGCGCGGAGCACTTACGAATGAATGAATAACATAAATAGCTAACGCGCTAACAAATATGTATGTCATGTATTGGAAGTCTAGTTTTATCTCATGTAAAATTATGAAAAGCACTGTTTTATCTACTGTAGTATTTCATGCATTGGAGTATATTCGACATGTTGAAAAGTTTTGAAAATTAAGAAATGATGACTCCAAAATAATGCTCATAAGTGGAATAAACGTAAGAATGTCAATGTTTTTGAATAAAAATTTAGTCAAAAGAAGCAGAAAACAATATCAAAAAGTATTGCAAAAACTCTCTACTGTTATAACTTCTGCACGTAGGACGAAAAAACATTAGATTCCACTCACACTTACTAAGAATGTTGACATTTACCTTGGCTTTTATTTCACGAAACTCATATTCCAACACACTCGAGTATTTTTTATCCAACGTAAATTTAAGACGCGGCTAAAATAGCAGTACCGAACGGAATGACATGGCTTATGCTAGAAAAGGTACACTTACAAGACACTTATAAGGTTTTTCTTCCCCATATCTCGATCTTACTTCTTCAATTCTGTCGAAATGGCGGGTTTTTTAAAAACGGTCCGGATAAATTTTACCCAAGTGTGATAGTGTAGAATTAAGATCCCTGATAACAAAGCCTGCGGAGACAGATTTTGAGCAGAGCCTGCTACTAATTTTTGATTGTAGAAAGGCAACAAATTGTGCACAGAATTGGCAAAAAGAAACCGAGCAAAATGTCATTTTCATATACGCCATCGCCACGAGATGGACTTACTTCTCATAAGAAGAAAATGCCCAGAAGTTCAATAAATTGGAATGTAAATCGAATAGACAAATCTAGAGATTTCCAAGCTCTTTTAGAGTGTGCTTTCTAAATCTTCGAATATTTTTTTGATTATTTTATAAATTCCTCATGTGTATTTTGAAATGTCAAGCTACCCAGCAAACGAGAATGGATTGAAATGGATTAAAATGGATTCAGATTTTCAGAAATACGGATTCATGAATGTTAAAATGAATCCTTTTCAATGCATTTTTATTCACGCACGCACGCACGCGCGCACGCACGCACATTTATAGGAATTGCATACAGCATATCTCTATGCCTTTCAATCGAAAAACAATATTAGCATTTTCTGTACAATGTGAATACTGCTTAATTCAATATTTTGAATATGAAATACAATTTTTCAATCTAATTGAATAAAAAAAATTTTTATTTAAAAATGGACCATAAATGCTATTTAAATTATTCAAAATTATAGTATAACTAGGTCATTTTTCGTTTTAATCCAATTAAGTTCAAAAAAATTCTAACGTAAAAATAATTAAGCTATGTTCTTTAGTTTCTCTTTGATTAGAAATAAAATGAATGATCGATGTAAACACTTGCAAACTAAGTCGAACACAGCCCAAATATTAGGCTAATCACGGCGCGCGACATCGGCCTAGCGTGATTAGATTATCTGACACTTACCCAATGTTGTCTCGTAATGTAAATTGTTTATACTTTATTATATCTGTTAAATGATGATATTTTTATTATATCTATATAATTTTATTACTAGTTTAGCTGGTTATAATTGTAATAGAGAATGAATAACACATTTATCAAGTCTCAGAAACCATATTATGTTGTAATTACAAAAAATTTATTTATAAACTAATTCATTTCAGTGAGCCACTTTCATCTATTCACGGAAACTATAATATAAAATCGAATTCTAATAACAATCTAAAATGTATTAAATGTATTGTAATTCAAGATCGAATTATTTAAAGCAATGAAGATCCAGCTTCGATTGTAATAGGCATTTTAAATTTCTAGTATTGATTGTGTTTTTCACATATGCGGTCTAAAAAATAAAGATTCTTAATAAATATATTAAAATTATTAAAAGGTAAATTTGTTAGAAGCAAGACAATTTATTGTAAAACAATAGAAGGTAGCTCACTAAAACAAGAATTCACCATATCGCAAACACATAAATTCTATAGATTTAATCAAAAACTAGTCTTTGATCATTCAGCGAATCAGTGTCAATTATGTTAAAATTAATGAAATAACTTGAAACATTAATTGCAAAGAGAAAGAAAAAAGAAGGAAAGAAAAAACTCTGATATTAATTATAGACTAGATGGACATCAAAACCAAAACTGAATCTTCAATAATTTAATCTTGATGTAAAGAAGAATGTACACTAATTAATTGACAATAACAATACTCCGATATTTATAGTCCGTCTACAATTGGAAAATAAGCCTTGGGAAGCCCCTCCAAATCCATCTGCAAGTTGAGGCTATGTGTCTGTCTCCTGATGTGTAGCATCTCTTTCTGTATTGAGGTTCCTCATCCAAAATTGCAATGTTTTCCCAATCGAATTCGTGATCCTCTTCCAATCACTTATGATCGAATGTATGGTCATGTTCCATTGAATATGATTCTTGTGCCAGCTATTCTTGTTTTCAACTGTCTCCCTATTTGTCCCACGTAGTTCGCATCGCAATCTTTGCAACAGATCTTGTACATCACATTAGATTTCTTTTCATGCAAAAGGGGATTATGTACCTTGATGAATTCACGCAACTTATTAACACTACAAAATGATATTCTAATAGCCTCGCTTTAATCTATAAAATTTCTCGGAAAGTATCGGAACATAAGAAACAGTAAATCATGAAGGCCCCGCACTTTCGATATTATCATTATTACATTTCTTTGTCTTAAAATTAATAATGTTTTTCAATCGTTTATTAATACTATAAAAAATGAATTCTATCTACCAAATCGGCAATCTCTTTCGAAAAATCGGATAATGAGACAAGAAATTCAAATATCTCCCCGAAAATGTTAATTTATGGTACCAATCAAATTCGATTTTATTATTATTAATAATTAAAGTAACATGCAAAAAGTTTAATCTATCGTTACCTATCGTCACATTATATCCCTGCTACAAATTCCAGTTATGTCCAGATTAAAAGTATATACGTTCACATTAGGGTAGACATGGGCAAATCAGTCGTTGGCATAAAATCCATCCAAGTAAATATTAAATCTGGTTATATAAGCATTTCCATTTTATAGTACATAGTTGGATTCTCAGATAAAAATGTTGTCTATGATCCGCAATTCCAAATACGTTAGGACATGTAAGGGATTTACGACATAAAGTTTACTGGTTTTTATCAGGAAATAATATAATCCGGTATGTAAATATTTCCATGTTTAAATTAATAATAAGTTATTATAGGTTTCCCAATAAAGGATTGATCTATAATTGTATGGAAATTTGTATTCAATTAAAAACAGATAATAAATGGAATTCCAGTGACTGAAACGTATGTATATAAGTAAGTACAGTGCTAGTAGACATCTGGTGTTATATGCAAATTCCATATTATTTATATATGGTTATATTTGAAAAAAGATTCTTTTTCGACAATGGGTCCAAACTGGCGATCTAACTGTACGCTTTCCTATATTTGTAAATGGTTATCCTTGAGTCTTCGGATTTCATATACATTTCCGTGCATTACTTGTATACGGTTATATTTATTAATAGAAATTCTAGATTTAATTGCTACTGGGTGATGCCCATCTAGTTTTGTTTTTTGAAATTGTAAACACGATCAAAGTTGAAAATCTGCGACTTGTAATGAGCAGCTTTAATATGCATTTCCGTGCATTACTGTTACGCAATTATATTTGGAAATTCAAGATTTAATCAATACTGGGTGATAACTGCCCAGTTTTACTTTTCAAAATTATGTGAATATAATCAAAATCGGAAGTCTGCAATTTGTAGCGAGTTGCTTTAATATCCGTGCATTACTTTTACGCGGTCCTAGTAATAATTGAATCATGTATATGTAATTTGCTTTTGAGAATACTTAAAGTATTGGTAGTCGGCTGCAAAAGTGTTAATATATATTTTTAATTTTTTTTTTGTATATTTCGTTCTTTGCAAAATATTTTTTGTGCTTTAATTTGCATAGTATTATATTGTGTAATATTTATACAGTGAGAAGAAAGTTACCGAATTTTTGAAACACTAACTTTTCGGAACAATGTCTTAAGGAGAGTACGTCTTAAGAAGACCTTACGTCCTAATATCAATCGATTTCAAACAATAATTATATAATAACCACAAAATTTGTAGCTATTGGTATTGATGTCAAGTATTACTGCGAGCAAATGGATACCCAGAAAACGATATCTTATAGATATCTAAAAGATATCTCTCTTTAAAAATATCTTCAAGACATTTCCAGAAGATATCTAAAAAATATCTAAAAAGATTTTATTAAAGATATCTTTGTAGAAGACTTTTAAAAAATGTCTATTATAGACATCTTAAAGACATCTTAAAAAATATCTTTAAAATATTTGTAATAGATATATTAAAGATATCTAAATGATCTCTTGTAAGAGATCTATTAGACACATGTCTAATAGTATCTTTTAGAAATGTTTTAAAAGACATTTTTTAAGAGAGATCATTTAGATATCTTTAATATATATGTCTTATTATAAATTATATATATTAGGTGTTGGAATTAATTCGTAGCGTTTTTAATGAAAGAATGTTATTTATTTCACATGAGCATTAAAAAATACATTAATGAAAGTACTTCCCATCACTTGTAAAACGCTACGAATTAATTCCAATACCTAATATATACAGGGTGGCATGAATATATGGCCCCACTCATCCCAAGCAGGTAGAGTGGACTAAAAGAAAAGTCCTCTACCATTTTATAATGCTCGATATATATAATAATTAACGAGATATTAACGTTTAAAGATAATCGAATACGCACGTCCTCCCGACCTATTATTGCCGAAAGTACAGTCCACCGAGCGTGCGGGCTGCGAGGAGCGGGGCTTACCGTCGCGAGCCTCTAAGCTCGAACGGCGCGGCGCGCCTGCTAGGCCATTCCCACTCCTCGCGGCCCGCGAGCCGTGCGCTCGATGGGCCGTACCTTCGGCAATAGTAAGTCGGGCGAACGCGCGTATTTGACTATCTTTAAACGTTAATATCTCGTTAATTATTGCAAAATAGTAGAGGATTTTTCTACTCAGTTTAGTCCGCTCTAGTCCTGCTCGGGATGAGTGGGGCCGTATATTCATGCCACCCTATATATTGGGTATGGGAATAAGTTTCCGCCCATTGCAGAAAGATGTCGTTAGTAGCATTGCTCGTGTGTTTGATAGAACGGCAAGACGTTTTTGAAAGGTATGTGTCCAAACTTTTGAGCCCAATAGATGGCATTCGTTCGAAGCGTAACAAAGAGTAACTTTTTTTGCGTTTAAGATGTCGGAATTTATTCCAAAAAACCAACATTTGCGGGAAGTTTTACTCCATTATTTTATTTTAAAGAAAAGTGCTGCGGAAACGCATCGTTTGCTCGTAGATATTTACGGTGAGCATGCTCCATCGAAAACTAGTTGTAAAGAATGGTTTCAACAGTGTTTCGGCGATTCAACAGTGGTGATTTTGACGTGCGAGACAAAGAATGCGAAGGTGCACCGAAAAAATTTGAAGATGCAGAATTGCAAGCATTACTCGAAGAAGATTCGTGTTCGCTCGATAGGCAAAAGAGTTAAATGTTGATAGATCCACTGTTGGAAAACGTCTACACGCAATGGGAATGATGCAAAAAGAAGGAAATTGGGTGCCATACAAATTGAAAGAGAGAGACATGGAAAGACGTTTGGTCATCTGTAAGATGCTTTGTCAATGATAACAAAGGAAGGGTTTTCTACATCGTATCGTAACTGGCGATGAAAAATGGATCTACTACGATAACCCTAAACGCTTGAAGGCATGGGTGATACCAGATGAACCAT
>NW_011627465.1:2857-68971 GCF_000204515.1 Acromyrmex echinatior | reverse complement strand
GACAAAAAACCGCGGATACTTTTTAGATGACCCAATATTATGAGCTGCTCAAACCGTCCGAACCATCACTGGCGATCATTATCGGCTACAACTGATACGTTTAAAGAAAGCTTTGAAAGAAAAACGACCGGAATGGGATAATAAGCACAAGTTGATTCTGTTACATGACAACGCTAGGCCACACGTTGCAAAACCGGTCAAGAAATACTTGGAAGGAGTAAAGTAGGAAATTCTGCCCCACCCGCCGTATTCACCGGACATTGCCCCTTCAGATTTCCATTTGTTCCGATCCATGCAGTCGGCCCTTTCTGGAGAATGATTCAATTTTTATGAAGGTATCAAAAAATGGCTTGATGAATGGATCGCTTCAAAAGAAGATTTTTTCATTCGAGGAATCCGTTTATTACCGGAAAGGTGGGAGAAAGTTGTCGCTTCCGAAGGAGCATACTTTGAATAAACTCACGTATGTAGATTTGTTTAAATAAATACATCTTTTTCATTTAAAAAGGGCGGAAACTTATTCCCATACTCAATATATTATATTATGTTAAAGAATTAAAATTTATATCCCAGATATAAGAATTGTATATTTTATATGAGAGCCGATAAAAGCATGCGAAAGAATAATTTGAATTACGCGGAACTTTATTAAGCGAATAACTCGTGCGTCGCAGTTTTTCATTGTTTCCGTTTTCCGATAGCGGACACATCGATGGAGCTCGAGATCGAAGCTGCAGATTATTTTTATCACAGGTAAGCTTTTAATTCTTTAATTAAAATTTTTCAATTGTCAAATCTATTATATATTGTCAGATAGATTGTCATCTATCTGCCCATATCGCATATAATAATTAGATATATATTAGATCTTTTGACATGTGGCTTCACAACTAACCTGAAACGCATATATACAAAATTTTTATCGGATATATTTAATAAATATAATATGTAAATTAGATGTAAATATCGTATACATGCAAATTTTAATTTATATTACATTTACTAAATGTGTCCAATTATTTATCATAAAAATTTTGTATACGAGTTTAAGGGTAGTTAAAGTTTTAATAAAATTTATCTGCTTTTGATGATGATATATATATCGTTTTCATCAAACTTACAGTTTACATTACATATATATTAGATTTTCAGTACTAATATTGTACAGCAAAAGGTTAATCATGCTTGTTTAGTCTTATATGATGTTTATAATCCTATTCATCGTATGTGATTCTTTTCCAGATCTTTTGTAACTGGAGCCAACTTGACAACAATTACTCCTATAAAATTTGTGCAAGAATCCTATGTGGAAACTTTTTATCTCCAATTACCTGTATGTATGGATAATTCTTCAACAGCTGCTTTAGGCTTTATGCTCAAATCGCATCTTCTTTTTAATATTTGGGAACAAAAAGAAGTCATTAGGTGATAAATCAGGTGAATACAGACAATGAGTTATTAATTCGACATTTTTATTGGATAAAAAAATCAACGGTTTGACGTGCAGTCATGATGAAAGATGATGCGACGATTTCGGTTTGTTCTTGATTTTTCTACGCAATTCATTTATGATTTCTGGCAAATAAATTGTTGTATACCAATCAGTATTTACAATCCTTCGATCCTCTAAAGCCACGGTTGCCATATGCCGATATAACTGAAGAAACAAGCAATCATTTGCTTGGCAGCACTGCGTGAACGAACAACTTTTGTTGGTTTCGATTCATTTTGAAATACCCAATCAGTGGATTGTTGTTTACTTTCGGGCTCATACGAATAGATCCATGTTTCGTCCCCAGTAACGATGTTGTAGACCAAATTTGACCGACCTCGATTGAATTTCTTGAGCATTTCTTTGCTCCATTTAACACGAGCCTGTTTTTGAGCTTCGATCAAATTGTGTGGGATCCAACGACTGCAAAGTTTCCGTACGCTCAAGTGATCATGCAAAATCGTATGTATTGCTTTCATGTCAATGCCTAAGGATGCCTGAATCTCGCGATATGTCATATGCCGGTCTCGCTCAATCATTTCACGCACAGCATCAACATTAGTGGCAACAGACGTGGATGGACGACCTTCACGGAATTCGTCACAAAGAAAGATACGTCCACGCTGAAATTCGGCAAACCAATTATAAACAGTCCTATTGGATGGTGCTTCATCCCCAAAAGCCAAATGAAGTTCAATGCATTGTTTCGGAGTTAGATTATATTTGTAATCGTAAAAAATTCATTGCCCGAAAATTTTCACGCGAAATTTCCATTTTCTCACAAAATAACTTCTTTTAAAATACTATGCAAACAAAACTAGTTGGCTTGGGTACAAACTGTCAACTGAATTATAGATTAAAAGTAATTTTACGATATGATAGTAGCAGAACGTTGGCGCCACTGGAAGTATTAGATTGCAGAAACTTTTCCAACAGCCTACGTATATTCCATGCCAACTCTTGTCTGCAAATTCCGTTTTGTCCGAAGCATGTTTGAAACTCCAGATCATTCAAGTCGAATTTGCTGCATGAAAATTCCGTTATGTCTCATTATTTGGAATTCCAGATATGTTCCATTCCAACCCTTGTTTGCAAATTCCGTTCTGTCCGAACCATATTTGGAATTCCAGATCATTCTAGTTTAATTTGCTGTACGGAAATTCCGTTATGTCCCAATATGTAGGAACTATAATCCTAGAATATCCAAATATGCTAAAATAGAATTTGCAGACAAAATCGGCATGAAATATATCTGGAACTCCATATGTAATTTAGATATTTTCCAATGAACCACATTTGACCAAGTATATTCAAATTCATATACGGACATGCTTGGAATTTTTAGCAAGGATATAAGCAAAACTCACATAGCACTCTCATGGGGTCTCTGTTGTCAGTGATGATAGGTTCAATTTTTTGGATGTTACTTTAATTAATAGTAATAATTTAAAAAATCGAATTTGATACCATAAATTAACGTTTTCGAGGAGGTTACTTGAATTTCTTGTCTCATCATCCAATTTCTCAAAAGAGGGGCACGATTGCTGGTTTGGTAGATAGAATTCATTTTTTATAGTATTAACAAACGATTGAAAAACATTAATTTTAAGAGAAAGAAACGTAATAGTGATAATATCGAAAGTACGGGGCCTTCATGGTTTACTGTTCCTTACGTTCCGATACTTTCCGAAATTTTGTAGAATAAACAGTTGGAAATAATAATAGCTGAGCACAGGAATCATATTCGGTGGAACATACATTCGGTCATAAGTGACCACCGATTGGAAGAGGATCACGAGTTCGATTGGGAAAACATTGCAATTTTGGATGAGGAACCCCAGTACAGAAAGAGATTGGTGTCGGAGATGTTATATCAGGAGACAGACACGTAGCCTCAACTTGCAGACGGATTTGGAGAGGCTTCCCAAGGCTTACTTTCCAATTGTAGATGGACTATCGGAGCGTTGTTATTGCCAATTAATTAGTGTACATTCTTCTTTACATCAAGATTAAATTATTAAAGATTCAATTTTGGTTTTAATATCCATCTGGTCTATAATTAATATCAGAGTTTTTTCTTTCCTTTTTTTTCTTTCTCTTTGCAATTAACATTTCAAGCATATTAAAAGTTATTTCATTAATTTTAACATAATTGACACTGATTCGCTGAATGGTCAAAGACTAGTTTTTGACTAAACCTATAGAATTTAAATGTTCGCAATATGATAAATTCTTGTTAATCGTATTAGTTTGCACAAAGAATTATCGTGTTTGACTCTTATTGCACTATTTTATCCAACCATTTTATATATTCAGATAATTCAAATAATTCTATATCTGTTAGAACATATCCCAATATCCCAATTCCTATATCCTAGTTAGATCTAGATAATTCTCGTAATTTTATACATTTTAAGGAGTTTATTGTTTATATTTTAAGCATTTTTTAATCTTTTTTTTATAATTTTGTGTATTTTATAGATTTTATATAAATTTTATTAATATTTTTTTTAACATTATGAAAGTAAATTTTTTATTTAATCTAATCTTGCTTATCTAATCTTTCATATTAAAAAAGGTATAATTAAAAAAAAAACATTTTTCAAATTGAGAAAAACTAAAATTTTTTTTCATGGAAAAAAGCGAATGTAGATTCTATAAACACATATAAATTTTTCCAATGAATTATTCTGCTCTCAAAAAAGGAATTGAGAAAATCCGCGGAAAAATATTTAAAAATCGTTTTTTTTTTCGGAAATTTTCTAAAAATTTTTTTCGGAAATTTTAAATCTATATTAAAAAAAATAATGAAAAAATAATGAATCGTTACTTTTCATGTAACGATAATGGTAACGATTACTTTCGAAAGTCAATAACTAATAACAGTTACATTTTTAAAAAATAACTTTCCATTTCGTGCATATAGACCATATTCCCCGACACTACCATTCAAAGTATTAATCTAATAGCGTTTTCCTTTAGGAACACTGGATGTAGCCTTGCACCGTACTAATTGCGTGTAGACGCTACACTTCATTGGAGTGGTGAACATCATTATATACACCACTACATGAACTACTTCAGCATTGTGTTGAAATCCTGTTTCAGCTTGACTTTTATTTTAAATATCACACTGACTCTACACCATCCTTATGAGATAATGCAAAATCCTATTTTGTGTATAAAATTTGCACTACACCGTAGCCACGGAAACATAAACCAAATGAGTGTTGCACTAGTGGGCGATAGCCAAGAGAAAACGCTATAACTTATTCAAAGTTAATCAACCTAACATGTTGCATTTAAAGTATCAATCTAACATATTGCAAATATATTTATAAGAATTAATGCGAATATGTATTTTCGGCAATTTTTATCAATTAATATCTTGTTAATTATTGCGAAAAATTGTAAAATGGGAGAGGACTTTTCTTCTCAGTTTAATCCATTCTGCCCCTATGCGAAAGATTTATCATTATTTTCCAAATACCCTGTATACATAAAGTTACATGTATATGTATATACATTTGTATATATGCATACATTCTGCAATACACTTCACTTTTTTGTTAATTTTATAACCAAACTACTGTTTTCTAAACAAAACTAACTTTTTAAGATTATTTTAAGGCCACATTATCATCCATGTTTCTCTTCGATTCGTCATTATGCAATGTTGTCACATTTTTATTAATAGTGTCCTAAATAATAAATATTTCGTAATTTTGAGTCCAGAATCAATTCAACAACATTTTGATGAATGTAATTGTCAAGCTTTAAACTTAAATATTCATTATTAGTAAACCAAGTTATCGTGCAAAATGTAACTGGAGTATCACCTTCTCCTCTACTAAATAGTACTAAAAACACATTTAAAAAAAATAACGTTTAAACATTTATTTTAAATTGTTTAAAAAAAAGCATGTTTAATTTAATCTGATGTTTAAAACATGTTTCAAATATTTGTTTAAAAAAAAAAATTTTAACAAAACAACCCTGGAGGAAAGCTAGCGCGCAGTTGAGTGGAGAAGATTGGTCCGGCGATTCGTATTTGTATAATATATAATTAATGGCGATGTTCATAGAACGGCTTTTTTCAGTTTGAATAAATTGAATAAATTTGCAAAAGTTCATAAAGATTCATAAAGATCTGATGCCCGAAGAACAATAAAAAAACGTCGTTTATAAAATAAATTGAAAGAATTATGATGCATGTGAAAGAATTGTGATGTCCTCTGTGGGTCAAACGAAAAGAAAATTAATTACAAAAGTAACAGAACATAAAAGTAATTTATATAAATGTCCCATTTCTTATTCTGTTATTACTGAACACGCTTTGCGTCGCTGTCACGAAATTGATTGGGACAATATAGAAATTCTGGATGAAGAAAAATATTTTAGCAAACAATTGATTTCAGAAATCATAAATATAAAACGGCAAACAAATAATCTTAATCTTCAAAAAAACACAGATGGTTTAGACGTACATATAACATTCTTAATAAATATAAATAAATTTAGATTTAACTTACACAATGACAACATCATTCAATGCTCTTTCAGTATCTATCTTAAAAACATCTTGTTTATTACATTCTTAAACATGAAACAGTTAAAAACATTTGATACATTTTGACGATTTCTAAGTTTCATCACAACATGTTTTATACAATTTTTTTTCATTTACTCAATATTGTATTATACTTAATTACAATGTTATATGGAGATTGAGATAAGCACTTTCTTTGTATAATTTCAATATTATTTTTACGTAATTTTAACTCTTAATTTAACATTATTAGAACGCAATCACTTGTTAATCAAGAAAATAAGCAATTTCTTTATGCAATGTTTGTACTTTTCTCACTTTCCGACTAGATAGAACAATGCCCGAAATTAGTTGCCCATTTCGGGCAAATTCCTGAGACGACCCCCACTATCACTTGAGACTCGGCGGCCGAACCGCCGATCGCTTACGTGACGCTGTGCTCCAGGAGCATTGCGATACAAAAAGTATCGTATATATATTGACACCGAGTCACATATATTTAATCATCCTTTTTGTATTTTTTAGTTAAATAAACCTAAAGAAACTATTTGAAAAACGTATCAATAATAGTATTTTCAAGATAATATGGAAAATCATTGTTCATATTATAATTATCATATTATAAGCGACGCTCCTGGGGCACAGCGTCACGTGAGCGATCGGCGGCCACTGAGTTTCGAGTGGTAGTGGGGGTCGCCTCAAGAATCTGCCCAAAATGGGCAACTAATTCCGAGCACTGATTTAAGGTAATTTGTAGTCTCGCTACAAAATAATGTTTTTTCGTCATCATAAGTTTTTTGTGTGTCATGCTAAGCAATAATATTTTAGCAATTAATGAAACTGGATTAATTATTGAAATATTGCATAATGTAATATATCTTTAAATATTAATATTTCTCTAAATATTGTAGTAATATTGCAAAATATTACATCAATATTTTAGAAGTACAATATTGCAGCAATGTTTAATGAAATATGACAATCTTTCAAAGTAATGTAATATTACTATAATATTTCATACTGTAGGGGTACTAATTTGATAAGTAAATGTATTCACAAGCAGTGAAATTTAAATTTTATTAATATACATACATTTTTATATCTAATATAATATAAATATGCACAAGTAAAAATGCATCAATTTAAATAAATACTTTTGCTAGCACACTGCATACTAGAATTATGTGTATATAACTCCACATGCACATGATTTTGTGTGTCAAATCTTAGCCTTATTAAATGGATGAGTCTATAATGTATGTACTAAAAATAATAAAAACTGAGAAGATGAGGCAGATCTCTATGCAAGAGGACGTACCATATAACACAAAGATATATATTGCTGCAAATAACAAACACATTCATATTTTTTTTTAATCACAGTGCTCTTTAACATCTAATTTCTCAATGTTTTTATCAAAAAATTTGAAGTATTATTATTACGTTGCGCTTGTCTTAACACCGAGACACTACCGTATCTCGATATAAAAGCGTAGAAAGAAGCTTCATTACGTCGATGACAGGTTTCGTAATTCAATAGTAAGCAAACTCCAATTAAAATATTTCAGAAAAGAGCAATTGGATAAGCAATCCGACTTACTGATGTGTAAGTATCGAAAGCACCCTATACATATATAAAATGGCTGCGTTCAGCAGAATGTTTATTTTGCAACTATTGGAAGTTTTCTTCGCGCTGATTGGGTTATGCTTTTAGATCAAGAGGAATGGTCCTATCTCAGTAGACAATCAAAACAGTTGCAAAACTGTTGTGCTGAACGCGCCAATGTATGAATGCATACATATATATATATATATATATATATATATATATTAATTATTGCAACACATATTATTATTGTATTACATTAGCTCTTTCAGTGCACTTCTTATTTATATGAATAACAGAAAAGTTATTACAGATGCTATTCTGCATATGTCAAAATTAGTAAAAATTGTAAACCTTTAGATCATTTATGAAAAAATATATATTTTAACTATATTTTAATTAAATTACCTTTTCAACAATATCTATTGACCAAGTACATTACTTTTTCTATGTTTACATGGCATCTAACGTTAATAATTATAATACTGGATGTTATAACTTTCGTAAATCGGAGTGTGTAAATGTACTAAAACAGTTTTATATTTAATAACATCATATGTTCATGGATCATTGAAATATCAATTTCCATACGATTACAGAAATTAAACTATTAAATCTTGGTTACTTTTACAGCTTTCAGTTTTCTTACTAGTCTATATAATTATATGTGAACATATATTTCGTATGTGCAATTATGTATAATCATTTATATATAGTTATATATAAAAAAATTTTACCGAGATATGTTATCGAGATATAATCAATACCTATACTTTTGTTTATCACAATTATATAAAATAATTAAATTGCATGTAATTCAATAAATACTTTGTTAACGCGAAATATAAAATTCACAAAGAATTTTTATATAAATTAATACACATTTTATTAAAGTGTTTAAATATAATATATACTTAACAATATTTATTTTCAGTAATTATACAGTTTATCATACTCACTTCAAAAAATCAATAAAATTAGGCTCATTCGACACGTTTTTGCATGAAACGAAAAGAATCTGGCAAAAAAAGCATCGCTCTGTCTTATGATCCGATCAAGATATTAAGCGTTAAAATTGGTAACTATTGAGATTAGGAAATCTGTCACAGAGACAAAATGAGGGTAATTCTTCAGAAGTGCTACTTTCGATTTCGATAAAATTAGGCTTATTCGACGCGTTTTTACGAAAGAATGAAACAAAAGAATCTGACAAAAAAAAAGCGTCACTCTGCCCTGTGAGCCGAGATATTGAGCGTTAGGAAGCGTTACAGAAAACAGAGAATAAGAATGTCAACCTATCAGAAACTGTGTATTCCACAATACATGATTTCTGATAGGTTGAAATTCTTCCACTGTTTCTCTTTTCCCTGTTCCTTTTATTGCGGAGCCCCTTAAAGTTGACTAAAGTGTTACTACGTAATGGTCTGAGCACAAAAATTGTCGTAACACTTATTTAGACTTAAACGTAACGCACAAGCTTTCACATATGACGTACAACTTATTGCCGTGTCTCCAAGAGACGTAAATAAATCGTACGTTATAAGCTAAAGTTTGTGTGTTACTTACGTACAACTTAAGTCTCTAAGTAAGTACGACAATTCTTATGCTCAGACCCTAACACAATCATTAATCTGTCATATAGACAGTGGAATGTATAAACTAGTACTTATTGGTGGTAGGCGTAGCCGCCCCGAACAAAAAAATATAACATCCTAACTACTTGGGGCCTAACGTCTAGAAGTTACAACCTAGACAGTGGCCTAATTTCCATCGAGGATTTAATCCGGATCAGAATGTAAAGACCAATCAACTACAATCGAGTATTCCCCTGTCACAGTCGAATGACAGGGGAATGCTGAACTGTAATTAATTCTTACATTCCGATTCGAATTAAACCCTTGGTGGAAACTAGGCCAGTGTTCGCTTGGAATATTTCTTACTCATGAAGACGTGGAGTCTTTAGAGCTAGGTCTTTTTACTGTCTAAGCTGTAACTTCTAAACAATTAGGCCCCAAGCGGGTAGGATATGTAATGTTGTTTTTGTTCAGGGCATAGCCCGAACCATAATAAGCATTACCCAGCAAACGAGAATGGATTGAAATGGATTAAAATGGATTCAGATTTTCAGAAGTACAGATTCATGAATGTTAAAATGAATCCTTTTCAATCCTGAATGCATTTTTATTCATTTATAGGAATTGCATAAAGCAAATGCCTATGCCTTTTCAATTCTGAATTCATTTTTATTCATTTATAGGAATTGCATAAAGCAAATGCCTATGCCTTTTCAATTCTGAATGCATTTTTATTCATTTATAGAAATTAAAATATATCTCTATACCTTTCAATCTAAAAATAATATTAGCATTTTCTGTGCATCGTGAATCCTACTCAATTCAGAATTGTGAATAGAAAATAGTTTTTTTAATTCAGTTAAATTGAAAAATAATATCAGCAACGTTCTGTGCAACGTGAATACTACTCAATTCAAATTATTCTGAATATGAAATGTAGTTTTTCAATCTAATTGAATAAAAAAAGATTTTTATTTAAAAATGGATCATAAATGCTACTTAAATTATTCAAAATTATAAATAGGAAATTTTTCGTTTTAATCCAACTAAGTTCAAAAAAATAGAAATGTAAAAATAATTGAGCTATGTTCTTTTATTTTTCTTTGATTAGAAATAAAACGAACGATCGATGTGAACACTCGCAAACCAAGTCGAATATAGTCCGAATATTAGACTAATCACGGCGCGCGAATCAGCCAAGCGAGATTAGATTATCCGATATTTACCCAATGTTGTCTCATAGTAAATTATGTGTATTTTATTATACCTGTTAAATTATGATATTTTTATTAAATCTATATAATTTTGTGCACTGGTTTAACTGATTGTAATTGAAGTAGAGAATGAATAACACATTTACCAATTAAAAAAGTGATGTAGCAGATAACGTAGAAGGGCTTCATAATCCAGAGATCCCAAATTCGAATCCCATTAAGGTACGTTTTTAATATCAATTTGAAGTAATTAATTTCAGGTATAATTATTTTAAATGTCTTAGGAAATAAATTTATAACCCTTAAATATGAATTTTTTTTTCGAATATTAAACTAGTGTTAGCTCGGATCCAATTCATTTCACTCCATTTTCATGGATTTAAAGTACGCATTAAAAAAATTTTAATCCATTTTAATCCATTCTCGTTTGCTAAGTAGTCACCAATACACTCCACTGTCTGTACATGACAGATTAATGATCGCGTTACATAATAGCTGCATTCGGCAATGTAAATCTGAGATGTGAGCTAGCAAAGGCGAGCTTGATCACGTGATCGAGCAATCCGAGTGCCAAGAATTAATTCCGAACGCTACAGAACCATAAATTGTCCTTTAAGGTTAAATTATAAAATGAAATTGTTTATTTTTATGAATAAATAAAAAATATCCTATTAATTGAAAATTTCTTTCGCTTTACTAGAAACTGATAATAATCTTATATACTAAATAGATCATTGCACATGAATGTAGCAGACTCATATACAATATGAGTTTTCTTAAAAGAAAATATTACATTGCAAAATAAATTTCAGCAATTTATAAGTTATGTTATTTGATTTATATTTGATAGTCTTTAATATATTAATACAGTTTGATTTTATTTCATTTTATATGCAACATAAGCTTTGATCTAAAAATTAATTAGCAAATTCTTCTTTGTTTTCAAATTCATAAAGAGGAAAAGAATTAAAAACTTACTTTCCTCGTTAAATATTGTACATAATATACTCCATCAATTTCTATTTGATAGCATTTGTTTGAGCGTTTGTAGACTCAGACATTATAAGTTCAAATACACTATTTGTAAAATAGAAGTATTAAAAGAGATGAATGTACGTTATGTGTTAACATAAATTAATTGAATACATTATTATAAATATACAGGTTATGAATTTAATTTAGGCGCGAAAATGTGCATTAACTCTGCGAGCTCGGTCTTTGAATCGAGCAGCTCGATTGGCTCTAGAAATGTTAATACCAAACGCAGATGAGATGACATGTAGCAGAAAGATACGAGTTGCCGAACGATTTTCGAGATAAAAGAGCAAACGGACGCCTCCGTGCATTTGCAATACCGAATGTATCTAATATAGTAACACTTTAGTCAACTTTAACGCCCAATATCTCGCTTCGCAGAGCAGTCGGACTTTTTTCTATCAAATTCTTTCATTTTACGCAAAACCGCGTTGAATGAGCTTAATTTCATCGGAGGTAGCTCTTCTGAAAAATTATCTTCATTTTCTCTCTGTGACAGATTTCCCAACCTCAATAGTTATCAACTTTACTTAATATCTCAGATCACAGGGAAGAGCAACGCTTTTTTTTGCCAGATTCTTCCGTTTCATGCAAAAACGTCGAATAAACCTAATTTTATTGGTTTTTGAGGTGAATATGCTAAACTATATAATTATCTTTTTTTCAAATATTTTTAGTTTTTACTTTTGCTAAAACTAGATCATATATATTATTAATAAGTATACATATAGTTAATAAGTATACATATTATTAATAAGTATACATATAGTTATTGTATTTTATACTGATTCTATAATAAGTTGGTAATCAGCAATCCTAAGTCGGTGAATCGGTGAAGTTGGTCAACAGTCAACTTAAACGAATGGTCCATTTTCACAATATGTGGTTACCTAAAGATTAAAGGTTACTAAGAGACTTAAGATTTCCGACTACCGACTCATTGTAGAATCAGCTTTGCGCTTTTACTATACTTACATATAAAGGTAATTATTTAAAATACGGCCCCCCTCCCTCCCTAGAAATGTATTCATTAAATGCATTTTCATTCAAAACGAAAGAATCTGGCAAAAAACGCGGCAGTCGACCTCTGAAATCGAGTTATTAAGCGTTGAAGTTCGAGACTTTAGAGGTTAAGATATCTGTCCCGACTCGATACAGCTCTATCTATATATATTGCTTCAGTTACACAAATTCACTGCTTTAAAAACACAAATTCACTGCTTTAAAACACAAATTCACTGTATTTTTAAAACAATCAATTTATTTTTGAAGCAGTGAATTTGTATTTATGAAGAATTTGTATAATTAATGTATACATAGCGCTTGAGTGGAAATGACAGATATCTTAACCTCTAAAGTTCCGAACTTTAATATTTAATAATTCAACTTACGAGGTTGACCGCCGCGTTTTGTTTCTGCGAGGTTCTTTTGCTTTCAAGAGTGAAAACGTCGAATGAATACATTTTTATTAAGATTCTAGGAAAGGATCCGTATTCTAAATATTATAATTACCCATATAAATGCGAATAAAATATATTTTCATTGATTCTTACTTTATCGTGAAGCTTTCCTTTCTCTTTCTTATTTTTTCCTGTTGGTGGTAATAAAGTACCGCAACATAATTCAGCAATATATAATATAGCGATCAGAGTAATTGCATTCATAATTATATCTAGTAATTACATATTAAATATATAAAATTATATTTGAACATCCTTTAGGCAGAGAGAAACGACAGAAACAATAGGCTGGCGTTTTTCGTGTCGAAATTGTTCGTACACTAGCGACAGTACATCCCATTTTCGATTTGAGTACTATGTGACTATATCCATCATATAACACTGTCGATAAAATTATAGCAGAGCTACAGAGAAAATGAATGGCGTTCATTTTTAGCAGAACGTTTTGCAACTGTTGGAAGTTTTCGTCGCGCTGATTGCATTGTACTTTTAGATCAAAAAGAATGATCCTATCTCAGCAGAGAATCATAAAACAATTGCAAAATTGTTGTGTTCCGCTGAACGCAGTCAATGGCCTAGTTTCCATCAAGGGTTTAAATCGAATCAGAATGTAAGAACCAAACAACTACAGTATTCCCTTGTTACAATCAAACGACAGAGGAATGCTCGACTGTAGTTGATTGATTCTTACATTCTGATCCAGATTAAACCCACGGTGGAAACTAGGCCAATGTAATATGAATCCGTGCTACAAGCTACCGCAGAATCTTAGGGCTGCCACATACAAAATTCCGCAACAGTGACCGTAAGATGTAAACTTAAGCCGATGAGTCAATCAGAATATTGCTTTAGGTCTACATAATCTAACGGAAATGGAAATAGCAGTAAACTTATCTATAACCTTATAATAAGATGAATTTCAACTGGTTGAAATTTGCCTTAACTTGGATAAATTTACTGCTATTTCTATTTCCGTTAGAGTATGTAGATTTAAAGCAGTATCCTTATTGGCTCACAGGCTTAAGTTCACGTCTTAAGATTACTGTTACAAAAATTTTGTCTAAAGGCCATGGCACACATCAGAGAGAAAGCTGAGAGAGGACATTTCGGCCCAAAATCTGTAATCGCAAAATATTTGTGACTACGTTATGCCCAAGTGGCGCCGAGCGTGCCTGCTAACTAATAGTGAAGGAAGATTGACGGGAAATCACTAAGTTCACAAAGAAATGTTACTCATTGTTTCTGATTCACAAGTCATAAGGCGGTTTAATAAAAACTCAAATGAATATTTGGAATGTACAGATCGAAAGGGCAGAGACATAATTGCGTTATATATACGACAGCTTGAATATCGGTGTTGCATTACTAGGTTAGAATACGAGAAATTAAAAAGTCTACAATATAAGCGTTTATCTGACGGCGCGATTAATTACCTAACATGAGCAGTAATCGATGCCGATCTCGCAATGAACATAAAGTAATAAGTCTAAATCTTACCGAGCATTAACTTAAAATCTATCACTAGGGCTTATAAAAGATCTGCACGTAGAACGCTATGATATTAGAGAGAAGGAGAGAGAGAAAGAGAGAGAGAGAGAGAAAGAGAGAAAGGAAAATCGGAAAAAAACTGACTCGAGCGCCGCAACTAACGCTTGCAACGCCACATGCTGCCGCGCACTACTGCCCAAAAATATAAATTACATAGCTCTGACGGTAATACGTTCACTTTTCTGAGGATAATACGTCCACTTTTCAACTCCAGATGATAAATCGATACTTGGTTCATAATAATATGTATATCATATAATCATGCTACATTCACAAATTGTGCATCAGAAATATTCATCTCTGCAATCTTGCGTGTGATGTTTATTTTGTTTAAAAGTATTAACATTAAGGTTATATATTATATTTTTACAAATGTGTTAATATTTTTATATTTATACGTTTGTATTTTAAACAAGCTACATATGAATTAAGTTGTATTTCAAGCATTTTATTTTTTTAAATACATTTTTATAGTTTACTTATTTTTATATTTACTTTATTTGTTATTATTTTCTTATTACAATACTAAAATTTAAAAAGTATATAATGATAAAATTAATCTAAATTTTTTTTGTATAAGTATAATACTTTAAGTATTTAAAATGCAATTATAAGTTTCATGGCGACGCAAAAATTAAGTGTTTAATAAAATAAGGAAACAATATGTTTTATTAACAATAACATAAATTAAAAGAACAGCTGATGGGCCAAGCTGGTTATTTATATGTATATGCTTGTAATTATAAATTTTTATACACAAAAATTTAGACAATTTCATGAGTTTCAATCCGAAATATTTTACTTAAAATATTTAAATATTTTACAGAACGATATAACCATAGAATTTCTGTATCTAAAGCTGAAACGTTACACTATCGAGCGATATAAATGTCAATTAAAAAGAAAATAGAATATATATGCATTTTAACTAAAAATATAATATTACTTTCCTACTATAACTCATGAATATACGGCCCCACTCGTTCCGAGCAGGTAGAGTGGACTAAACTGAGTAGAAAAGTCCTCTACCATTTTGTAATGCTCGCAATAATTAACGAGATATTAACGTTTAAAGATAGCCGAATATGCACGTCCTCCCGACCTATTGCCGAAAGTACGGCCCACCGAGCGCACGGGTCGCGAGGAGAGGGGCTTACTGTCGCGAGCATCTAAGCTCAAACGGCGCGGCGCACCTGCTAGGCCATTCCCACTCCTCGCGGCCCGCGCGCCGTGCGCTCGGTGGACCGTACCTTCGACAATAAGTCGAGCGGACGCACGTATTCGGCTATCTTTAAACATTAATATCTCGTTAATTAATGCAAGCATTACAAAATGGTAGAAGACTTTTCTACTCAATTTAGTCCACACTATCTGCTCGGGACGAGTGGGGCCGTATATTCATGCCACCCTGTATATATGTATTTTATACATATATGAGCTAAATATAGGCTATAATTATATGTATTATATGTATATTTACATTTACACAATTTTTCTTTTGCTATAGCTAGCTGCTAAAGTCTAAATATTAGAATATTAACATTTGAGATTAATATGCGTGCGCGTTTGTGCACATATACAAGATGTCAGCACTCGTATATTGGGTCATCTAAAAAGTATCCGCGGTTTTTTGTCACTAGATGGTATTGACCATCAACACTATCTAGTGACAAAAAACTGCGGATATTTTTTAGATGACCCAATATTAAGTTCGGAAAGTTCGCTTCAAATTTTGTTAGCCTAAAATTGTATGTACAGCTTCGTTAAAAATAAACAAAATTTAAATTTAGAAAAAGGATTTTAAAGCTTGAAATTTCTACTTTCAAAGCTTACTATGTTTTATATTTTTTGAGTTTATGTGAGTTTCGTACATACAAAACTACGAGTTAAAAAAAATGAAAAAAATTTTTTCTCACTTCGTAGGTCTGTCACGTGCCCAAAATGAATCTGCGAAAATTTTTCACTATGTGTTATAAATTTTTCTCTATTGTTACGTCATTGCGCGTTTTGTAACGAATTTAGATATTTTTGCGTTATGAATTACTGTGTTAGGATGCAGCTGTTCTCGTTCTGTCCCACCGCTGTCACCTATTTGTGTTATTGTGCTACGAATTCTCTTTAGAAAATGAGCTTCAAATTCCGTCATTATCGCTAGTGGTTCATTGAGAATTTGTAATAGCAACAAAGATCAAATTAGCGTTCATTTAACAAGAAAATCGATGATGGATCCGAGCAAATCAAACTGTCTCATCATACTCTTTAAGGAGGGGATGAGGGGGAGGATTGAGCAAAACAGAATATAACGCTAGATAAGTGTTTATGTTTTTATTAAGGTATCCGATTGATATCCGTGTACACGGAAGTGTACCGATAGGTCGGAGATGACCAACGGGGGATGACACGGTAGCCTGCGAGGATTCGGGACCTGTCTAGCAATACAGGACGCGTGCTCCGTCTGCATGGAGCGGTTGCGTCAGCTCTGGCGTTCCGCTGCTTGGCGGTTAACGGCGCGATTCCCTCATAGCGCGCGGTCGCTCCCTGTTTGGGAGCTTCCGAAGTCGGCGGGGGCCGCTGGAGCGGATAAGTCCGGCGGAAAGATCGACGGATCGAAATCCCTAATAGCCTTCAGCCCTTGATAAATATGCAAGGCCTGAACTCCTTCCTGCACAATTTCCTCTTTTAATCATTCCACGAGAAGTGATTTTTTTTTATTACATTATCGTCGCAGTTAGTTGAACCGCATTTAAAAGAAGCAGAATTAGAAGTAAATGGTAAAAGAAACAGATAACAGTGAAGGAAAGAGCAACTCCTACGAGCGCGGTTAACCTGGGAGAAGGGGAAGGGCTGAGCGCGGAAAGCCCGAAAGGTATAGAAATTGAAAGAAGTTAACACATGCGTATTTTCTTCTTTTCTTTCTATCTGTTGCGAATATTGAGAGATATTTCAGTGATTGCCCAAGAATAATGAACCGAACTGAGCCGAACTGAACTCAACTGAGTTACTGGCTCGATTTTCGTCCCGGTTTAGACGCCAATATAGCGCTCGTCGGGAGAAAAGGAGAGCTCGAATTTCCCAGAATTGATAATACGTGCCAAATTCGGAAAATGATTTTTCATATAGAAATATTAGTCACATCAGGCTGAAATTTGGCACGGTTGCCACGAATTCAATTTAGAACTGACGGATCAAATTAGTTTCGCGTTAATTGATGGAATTTTGAAGTAATTAGCAAATTAAATTTTAAACCTTTCTCCGTGATTCGCGCTGCTCCTTCCCCGATTCTCGATTGGTCGGTGCTTGCTAACGCGACAAATTCGCACTTTACTTATCTGTTTCAAACTAATTAAGGCGGTCACGATGGTCAAAAGATAGTAAATCAAATAAAAAATATATTAAACATAACACTAGATTTCGAAATTAACAATATTCTCGGCCAGAGCGGCTGAAATCCTATTAAGGATTCGGAGTGACACGCGCGTCGCAGGTCGTGATTAGTGCACGATAGCCTATTCTTATTTTGAGAGATTACAGGTATTGAAATTCGATTGGATTAGTTTTACTTAAACCTCGTGTAGGACGACAATGGCATGACAGTCCCAATATATGGGAACAATTTCTTAAGTCCGCGTGGAGTTATCCTGCCTGGAATTTCATCGCAGTACATCGGCACGTGGCACACGCCTCACGAGTGCTTCGATTAGCTCACGTGACGCACGTGTCACGCAGTGTCAGCATGACAGAATACTACGCCGAATAAGTTTCTCGCTAGGAATATCCGCAATTAATTAATAGAAATACGTTAGATAGATGATGTGAGATTAAATAATAAAAAATAATTCAGCGCGAAATGAAAAGACAAAAAAAAGAATAATAAAATTATATTATTTCTATGAAAGACAGATGTAACATTATCGTGAAAATTGAAATTTTCGCTACAAAACTGTTTTTTTTTTAAATATTCCTACAATTTTTTTATTTTGAATTAAATAAAAAGAAGTAATCTGACTTTGATTGCTCATTACTCCGACAAAAATTATCGTATCACAATTTAGTCTTTAAGTCGATTTTAGTAACATTACCAATCAATAGAGCACATATAAACATATAAATTTGTTAATAATTTTTTTTGTTTTTGCATAATACTTCATATTTATAGAGTTATAGCAATTTTAAAACGCAGTCGGACGACTGATTATTTAAACGCGACGGAATTGCCCGAACTCGAAAATGACGTCATGATGTTACTGCCGAATGCTGCCGAAAGCATATAATACGTATTGTACATTCGGTTGATATTTAATATAGACCGTAATATCATAACAAGATATAAACATGAGCAAGTTGACTGGATTAAAAAGTTATCGATGCTTTTGTACCTTTGTGCAAAAACATCACGAAAAATGCATCCAGTAAAGTGTTTGTGACAGTCTCACGCGAAGAAGTAACGAGAAGATTATGGTTTCGATTGGCACGACGTCCGAATGACCAACAAAATCAAATTATTTTTGTTGCGAGAATCATTTTGTTGTAAGTATTCAATAGTAAACTAATATTATTATCTATATTTCTAATGTTTTGAGGTTATGAGAATAATATTTATTAGCGAATATTATAAAATAAAACATTCATTTTTATGACATACTGTATACAAATGAGTTTTTTCTGTTACTTCTTTTCTATTTTGTAGCTCAAAGATGACATAGATAATTACATTCGCTACTCTTTAATGAGTGGGCCCATAAAATTAAAATCTGGAGTTGTGCCACATATTTTTACTTGCCAATCCAATAGAAAACGAACTACAGATCAGTCTCTTAGCGTTGTTTCTGAGAAACGAAGACACAAAGCAGAGATTGCAGTTATTTTGGCTACAAGCTCTTTGTTACCTGATACTACAGTCAAAGAAAATATAACACCTAATATTCTTACAGTAAGTATGATCTTGAAAATAAATTAATTGAAGAACTGTAGTAATATAAATGCTAAAACTTACATAGGTTTTTATTTAAGAAACAACGTTCCAATCTACAAAGGTCGAAAATACAAACTTATTGTTAGATGACCTTTCCAATAGTTATTCCGATAGTCACACAATTTATAAAAGTATTCATCATAAAGGAACACAAGACCTACGATCTTATGTCCGCAGTAAAAGTGTATCGTAATATTAAAGTTTCTGTGCCTGACAAGTTTCTGTGTCTACAAGTTCACCAATTAAGCTTTATACTTAGAATCAGAATATTACATTTGACATCGATGAAAGTTAACACTCTGACAAAGCAATCAAACACAGATATTTTGACTACTTCGGTATCATTTTCCTTACTTCTGACAATTTCAAGCGATTATGAGCCCTATTCAGAGGAATCAAGCCAGTGTGAAAAAAATAATATAAAATTAATGCAAAATAATGTACTTTTGACACTTTTTTAATGTACTTTTTACAAATTATTTTATTACTACTAAAAGCTAATACTATCTTGGTATCGCAAATGAATGGTACTGGATTATAGATCTTTTATGTGCTCAGACTGGAATTTAAGCAGATTATATTAAATTAAGTTTGATGAAATTAAAAGTTAATGACACGTTTCATAGACTAGGAGAGCAATTTAGAATATCATACGTTCAGGCGAGCAATATATAATATTTAACTCCACTGTTCCACGCCTCGCTCATATGCTGAAAACTTTGATATATTTTTCGGATTCAATGTGAGAAAAGCTTTACCAATTCCGTTTCGAACTAATTACAGTCACGTGCAATCTATAATCGATTGTTTCGAGATAAAATTCAAAAACCAATAAATTCTGTAAATCAAGCTTTCACTTGGTTCGGAATATAAAAAATGTAACACCCTTAAATATTTAATATCTTCGACTCCGGATGGGTTTATTAATTTTGTCTCGAATGGCTACAGAGGTAGAATAACCGATATCCTGATTACTGAAAAATCTGGATTTGTAAATGTGCCAGAAGGATGCGGTGTTATGGCTGATCGGGGATTTAAACATATTCAGACTATTCTTAATCATAAAAAATGTATACTTATTCGTCTGCCTACTGTTTCTTCTAGTGTAAATCCCTCTAAAGCCGAAGTTTTAGAAACTAAATGTATTGCGAGTTTACATATAGGGTAGATAGTCCAACAATGAACGATATTTCGTAAATGCGACGTTATCAGATTGTGCTGCTATCATGTAGCGACTCGCATTTGAACCCCTCCTCGGCTTCCTAGTCGACTGGCAGATCGCGCCAAGAACAGCTATGTAGTCACATTTTAAGAATTTTGGGTTGCAAAGTAAGTTTTTTTCGTAAATTTTATGCATTTTTTATTATTACACCTATAATTTTTGTGCAATAGTTTTATGTGCACATTTGGCTTTATTATTCTGTAAGCAACTTTTTCTGTTATATTATTTTACTACATTATTTAGAAGATTATCGGAAAAGGTTAGGTCTACAATGAATCCTTTTGACGAAGTGAATAATGAACCGTGGTATATTGTAGACCACACATAACTTTTTTACGATAACCTTCAAAATAATAATTATTTAGAATATTCCTCCCTTCACCTAAAATCTCAATAAAAATCATTTGATGCGTTTTCACACAAAACGAAAGATAAACGTGATGATCTTGTGAATCCTTATCACCTTATAATTATCTATTTTTAAAATAAACATTTTAAAATATAGTAAAACTAAAATAATCCTAACAATTCGCAGTATAAAACGTGTGATT
The DNA here is from genome assembly GCF_000204515.1 of Acromyrmex echinatior. Next base: position 47,748 of record NW_011627465.1, on the reverse strand, counting down.
CATTGTTAAAAATAACATGGTTTATTGTGTAACACCCCTTATACACAATGAACCATTTCCCGTTTTTTAAAACAATCGAAATTGTGACTAAACTTCAGGGATAACTTAAAATTTATTATTTACAGTATGTAATAAATTAAATTCATAAACTGTATGCAAAAATTCAGATCTTCAATTCAATAATTGAGAGATAATAAAAAGAGATATACCTCTGAAATTTACATGGTTTATTGTTGGACCACTTACTTTACATATTGAGCGTGTAATTAGACGAGGGAATACGAAATGTTAAAATCGCACGTATGTATTCATCATAATTTGCTGCCTCATATGGATTTTCGTTAGTAATAATTGCATCAGCGTTAATTAATTTGCAGACACCAATAATAAAAAATTAGCCCTAGTAAAGAATAAAGGATGTAAGTTAAAAAATACAACAACTGTTAAATCCTTTTTGTATATATTTCTTTATTTTATGATTATATAGTCCTATGCTCTTTGATTTTTTAGATAATGTTTAGATAATTATTATAGGAAAAATATAATCTTTCCAAAAAGCAACAGCGTATTCTATTATTGATTTCGTGAAATGTTCATCTTGCTAAACAATGGTTACCTGTCTTGAATCCTCAAATTTTGGATCAGTGATGCAAAAAAGACCTTTTTTTACCAGTAGCGAACATTTGCATATTCATTTGCGCTTTTCATTGATTTTTCCATTTGGCAAAAAATTATCAAATGTTTTTGAACTTGATGGACACTTGACTTCGACAATAAAATCATCGCATATCGCATCAGGCAATGCTCCTAATATTAGAAATGAAGATAGCAAAACCAGACTACAATCTTTGAATGACAGCTACGTAATTTTTCCGACCTCAATCAAAACTTCTTTCTCCAATTTTTTTCCTCGCTGTATTGCTTGTGACTCAAATATTTTTGATGCTCCAATAATTTGTTGTACGAATGTTCCATTGAATGTTTTGCAGTGTGCTGCTTCGTATAATCTCGATGCTGTTACTCTATTGTATCAGAGTTCATGCCAAATTAAAGTATCACTTTGGAATCTGGTTAATTTTTCTGTCATATGCCAGAAAAATTAAATCCTTTAACATCTCTTTACTGGCATATTCCAAAAAATCATCCACAAAGGAACCTCCTTTTTCGCAAAAATTTGATAATAATTGGTGTATTAACAGAGATTTGTATATTTCGCTTTCTAATATAAAATTGTGCTTAGAGAGTTGATTGTTTCTCTTTTGCTTTATCGACTACAGCTTTTAAAAACGACGAATTGTTTGGTAAATGTACATCCACAACATTAATTTTTCCCAATTCCTTTAATTCAATGTATTTTTTTGCTGTGTCAACGGAAGCCAAAGAAGAGCGACGCCAATAACATTCTACTTCTGTGAACGGAAGGATTCTCTGACTTCCTATGAATCCACATTAAAAAGGCAATCGCATGTTTGCAGCCTCCTATTACATTTTTTGTTTTCAGAAAAATTAAAATAACTATATTTTCAAAAATTATTGTTAAAAGAAGTTAGTTTCAGACAGTCACAATAGTAATTCAACTTTATAATTTATACATTTACCGTTTGATACACAATTGTCATATTGGACATCAATCACCTTTTCATCTTTTTCATCAATGGTCATTGTAACCGAGTATCCTTTATTACGAATACGATGTTCTGGACATACCTTGCATTGTACATGTATAATACATGTTCCCAAAGATTCTTTTCTTTTGAGACATACATAATCTATTGCCTGATCACCATATGATTCTCGTAATGACCTATAAAAATTGTTTATCATTATTTTAATGTATTATTTTGATTTATTATTTCTAATTGGTATGGAAAACACCGGGCACATAAATAAACTTACATTGCGGCTTTTGCATTTCTAACCTCAGCAGCATTGAACTTGTCACTTTGTTTTATAAATTCAGTCACCATAAATATGTCAACCTTAGGCAAATTTATTGAATCCGCTTTAATAAAACCTAATTCTAGAATATTTATCACATTTGACACGATATTTTTTCGATAATTCGACGAAACACTTTACGAAACTTATTATGCAGCCGCAGGCACGAAGACAAGAAGTAACATCGTAACGTCACACCAATAGCGTTGCGTTTTCATCCGTTTGAATTTTCATGAACATTTGATCTTCATTATTAAACAAATATAAACAAATTTAACGATTTTATTTTTATGAATCAGTTTCATAATGCTTATATTTTGATAAATTAACCGAATTTATAAATTAAAAAATTTTTTTAAAGACCGAATTAAAAAACCAGATCTAAAGCTGAAATGTTGCTCTATCAAGTGATATAAATGTCAATTTAAAAAAAAAGACTATGTATTGAGCTAAAAATAATATAATATTACTTTCCTTCTATAAATATTGCGCAATGATTACAATGAAAGTATATCATATTTATAACTCAAATTTATACAATTATTAAATTTTTTATTTCGAATAAACATGTAAAATTGACAAGAAAATTGATTGGTTAAGGCTCCTGACTAGTCGCGACGGCCATGTTGGAATCGTGACGTCAGAAGCGAGGAATGACACGTTAATTTATGTTGTGTGCCATTTTTAAATAAAGATAATTTGAATGAAACGAAATGACGAGATCACTTTAAAATACTTGTAAAAATCGATGAAAACTGTCCTTTGATAGACAGTAAATGATCGTAAAAGGCACGTGAGCTTATATTCAGGCAGAAACACACGGTCCGACAGCTATTGAAACGAGTAAAATATACGCATTTACCTATAAAATTTCAAGATAACTTTAGATTTCATCGATAATTACGACTTTGATAAGTACGAGATAAGTCACATTTTCACGATTAGGCAAATAATAACGACATGACATAACATAAATTTCGTCATCAAAACGTGACTTTTCGATGCCTATAAATTCGGCCATTTATCATGGTGCGTTATAACACAAACAAGCACAAGCCCATGTCTCGCCTACGGCGCGCCGAGAGTGAACGGGCAGCGAGCTCCTCCCACTAGTAGCTTGTTTCAAGCGACCGAAAATGCTTTCGGCAATCTCGGCCGCTCCGCGGCCCTAGGGCGGGGAGCATCCTAAATAACATATAAGTTTTAATAAATTGTAGTAATAGTGTATCCCTCCCTTTAATTCAGAATAGTATAAATTATGTTAAAACGCAACAATTTATCATATTATAATAATACATTAAATTGTTTACGATTTTTCATGCGTGTTATATAATATACCTCTTCTTCATAAACTCGAGTAGCAAGAATAGTCCAGTAGAAGTGGAATTTTACCGGAAAAAAATTATAAACCAGCATTTCTTTTCAAAAAAGAAAGTCTCGAAAGACCATCAGAAAAGAAATGCATATGTTCGAGACTCGAGACTTGTGAAGAAAATATGTGAAAAAAAATCGAATAGTTGCAAAAAGCATGCTTTTCGCTTAAAACGAAAAATATTGATTGTATGGAAAAAAAATTCGATATAAAAAATGTAGGTATTCGAAATACCTATAAAATGAGATGTGAAACATTAAGATCGATCTATTAATTCAGTAGAAAAAAAATTTTTAAAACACCGTAAAAGACCTTTTTTCACTCGCTCTCTGTTCATTGAGATTTAAACGCAAAGCTTTGAAATTCTCGTAATATGTAGCCCTCGTAATGACGAACAAATCTAGCCTTGAACAAGCCTGTTCATTAATTTTTGCAAAAAGCTATTTGTTCACTAAAAACCTGTCTCCGGGAAACTTAATTTCTTCATCTTTGAGCAGTCGCACAACAATTTATAGGAATTTTGCTTCCTGAAGAGTTGCACTATCACGTACACTTAATAACAAATCGATTTTTTTGCAGTTAAACTATTATAAAACGACTTTAAAAAGTGGGTATCGTTTTCGTGTAAAAAAATGGAAATAATTTGTTAATATGCATCATATCAAATAGCCGTGTGAAGTATTCGAAATCTGACATCTTTCTACGAATTTAAAAAAAAAGATTACCCTCCGATTATTAGGACGCGAGATAACAATTTTTTTTCAAAAAATCACTGTGCTCTAATTTTTAAGATTAATAGTTCCGTCTGGCACCAATTTGTCAAGGAAGAATCGAATTTGTTGTTAAAAAAATCTCAAATTGTAACCATGAAATTTTTAGTTTAGGAAATTTTTTCTTTCTTGAATTTTTATTTTTTCGGTTTATTACTAAAAAATTACGTTTAAGTATGGAGTGCATGTCTGATGAATAAATTTAAGTCAAAACTTATGAAAAGAGGAGCATAAAACCTCAGCACAAGATATTGTTTGTGATATTTAATTATCATTACATTAATAAAACATTAATTAAACGTTTCGGCCACAATCTGGCCATCTTCAATAAATTCACAAATAATTTTAAAACGCAGAATTACATATATCTGACATTAAATTCAGCCATCGTGTAACATAACTACGTATAAATATGTTCTTTCATCTTGTGAAGGTGCATTGTTCAACAATGTTGCAGCGCCAATTGTTATATTGCGAATTATGTAGAACAAGAATTTCTAGATTCTAATTTAAAAAAATTAACTTATCATTAATATCTTCTAGTCGAATTGTATGAAAATTGAATCGTTACCTGTTTTAAAAAAAATGATGAATCTTAAGCACGGAAATTCGTCGTGACATTGTGTATTATCATTTGTCATATCATATATGTTACCACTATTTATATATATGTGTCAAAAGTTTAGATTGTCCTAGAATTATTTATTAAGTGTGAGATCTTTCTTTAGAAAAAGCAGATAAACATTAGGCAAACTGTCAGTGTCACTTTGCTTATTGATATTACTTATTTGACTTTTTATGTATATCATTTCAGAAATTCTTTTTAATAATGATTGTTCTGTATCTATGAAATTCTGATATTATCCCAATTCGTGCATCTCATTCAACTGGTGAAACAACTGACATCTCCGAGGTGGATCTTCTTATGTCAACCTTATGTTGTTTTATTCGAGTTTTTAATTTCTTTTTTGTTTGGTCAACATAAGAAGACTCACAATGTAAACAATTTATTTAAATCACTCCACATGGTCCTCTTTACGCAAAGGATCTTTTCCAGTTTTAATAAATCTATTCATTTTATTTATAGGTTTGTAAGCGATATTAAAGCCCTGAATATGTAATAGTTTTTTAAATGTTTCCGATACTTTACTTAAATATGATATTATATAAAATCCGGTATTGTATAAAATCTAGAGATTATCTGCATTATGAAGATTATAATAATTTTTCAATGTTTACGGTATTAACGTAATCTTCGGTCTTTGTTCAGCGTTACAGTTTTCAGGATTTTATTTTGTGGTTCAAAAACTTTTTCTTTAAATTAAAATTAGAGTCGCTTTCATTATTGTTGTACTCACTATTTTTATCTAAATTCGTTCTATTTTCTAAAGTTTTAATTCTGTTTTTTATTGTTGAAAAAATGAATTCAAGAGGATAACCATTCATTAACAGAGTGTGAACTAAGGCAAAGATGTTTTTTTCTTGAAATTTTGGGATAAAAACAATATTCTATCTAATTGCCCGATGATTACACCCCTTTTATGTACTAACGGATGATTCGAAAAATAATTTAAATATCTCCCTGAATTAGTAGGTTTTTTATAAATATCGAAGATGATTCTTCCATCTTGTCTCATTAGTTTAACATTTAAAAAATTAATGCCGTTTTCATCGCCAAAGTCAACTGTAAATCTTAGCTTTTCATGATATAAATTAAACAATTCCAGAACATTCTCTACTTTGTCTTTATGCACGGACAATACAATGTCATCAACATAACGGAAATAAAAAGACGAGATAATATTATTAGTCGTAATAATTTCTTGTTCTAAGTTTTGTAGAACATATATTCTGCAAAATATAGGAGACAATGGAGAGCCCATTGGCACGCCAAAAATCTGTCTAAATATTTTTTTGTCAAATTTAAAAAATGTAGAGTTAATTATAATCATAATTGCTTTAATTCTCATGGAAAGAAATCGAAGTCTTGTTTTCAATCAAATTCCACCTACGTTCAATACTCTTTAATACTAAATCGGTCGGAATGTTCGTGTACATCGAGAGCACGTCGAATGATATAATACTGAAATTCTTATCAATTACTTTTTATCGATCTTCCATTGAGTTTATATTCACAATATCAAAATTGTTTTTTACATAACTGAAATTCTTTTTGTTATTATTGTTTATAATATCTTTTAAGAAGGTCGCCAATGGATAAAAATTGCATCTGAATCGTGTCTGAAGGAAAGTCTAATCCCTAATCATATGTTTAAATTTATACGAAATGAAAATAATAATTTGTTTCACTCTTCAAAAGAAAGAATTGACTTAAACGCAATTTTATATTCAAATATCTACGGGTAGAATTACAAGATGCATATAAACATCTTGAACACATAAAATTTGAAATGTTCAGCATGTATAGACAGATAGAGAAAACTTTAAACCATTTAACATATTCAATTCTTTCTTTCGTAGACAAGAAATCCATTTTAATAGAATTTGACGAAAGGAAAAAGAAAGGATTAATAATAAAATAAAAAACCTGCGAGCTAGTCATAGATTTAGAGAAAGAATGAAAATTAAAAATAGGAACTATAACATAATGCATTCGTTAAACTCTGAGATGAATCGCGATACCCTAATTGCACCGTTGAAGTTAAAGAAAATTTCAACCAAAGATATTACGGCCAATGAACGACAAACAACGTACAATACTAATATTCGTCCAAACAGATTTAAAACAAATTTTGCAATAATGAGTATAAACGAACAATGGCTAATAAATCTCAGTGATACTGAGATTCCAGAAAAAGCCAAAGTCGTATTGCAATTAGGTCAGCAATTTAATTTACCTAATCATCAGCAAAGAAAGAAGTATGCTCGAGTTTATTAAACATGTAGAGTGTAACCTTTTCAGAACTGATGACGAAATTTGTAAAACGGTTAGGAACGAAGTAATTCAAATATTTAAATCAATAGATAATTGCGACATTAAATCGTTTGAGAATAATATCATACGAGAAGATGTAAGGGAGGTAAAACGATTCATCTCAGAGAATCCTGAAATTTTAATTACCAGAACTGATAAAGGTAACACAACAGTAATTATGAATCGTGAAAGTTACAGAAGGAAAATGTATGAGAAATTCTTGTTCTACATAATTCGCAATATGACAATTGGCGCTGCAACATTGTTGTACGATGCACCTTCACAAGATAAAAGAACATAGTTAATACATAGTTATATTACACGATAGCTGAATTTAATGTCAGATATATGTAATTCTGCATTTTAAGAATATTTGTGAATTTACTGGAGATGGCCAGATTGTGACCGAAACGTCTAATGTTTTATTAATGTAATGATAATTAAATATCACAAACAATATCTTGTGCTGTGGTTTTATGCTCCTCTTTTTATAAGTTTTGATTTATAAACCACGTTCGTTTTAATTATAAATTTAAGTCACATTAGCTATGTTTCTTATTTAACCGTAAAAAGTGTCCAATTGAACAATTAAATGTACGGAATTATCAGTACAAAATTATTTTTATGAATTTAATTGCAGATATGACATATGTAAACAAATAATAAATAATTTGTCAAATGTTAGTGTAACTGTTGAATATAGTTGCAAAATATTTTTGATGTAACACTAATTTCCGTTTATATTTGCGAAAATTAGTGTTATATCTTTAACAGTTACGCTAACATTTGGCGAATTACTTATTAATTAAAATAGAATAAAAACCTTGGAAAGTAGAACTAATTTAGATCAAAATCGTGAGGAAAATAATAACGAATGTGATTCTAATGCTAATTCAAAGAAAAAGTTTTTCACGATACCATATTTAAGCAAAGTATCTGAAAAATTAAAAAAACTTTCACATATTCATGGCTTTAATATAGCTTATAAACCTATGAATATAATGATACATTTATAAAAACTGGAAAAGATCCTTTGCTTAAAGATGACCATCGTGGAGTAGTCTACAAAATTAATTGTTTAAATTGTGATCTTCTTATGTTGGCCAATCAAAAAGGAAATTAAAAACTCGTATGAAAGGACATAAGGTTGACATAAGAAAATCCACTTCCGAGATGTCAGTCAGAGATTTTACGTCACCAGTTGAATGAGATGCATGAATTGGATTGGGATAACATAACATTGGGATAACATTTAGACACAGAACAATCATTAATGAAAAGAAGAATTTCTGAAATGTATACATAAAAGGCCAAATAAATGATATCAATAAGTGGTATCAAAGTGACACTGAAGGTTTGCCTGATGTTTATCTGCCTCTTCTTAAGAAAGATCTCTCTCATACTTAATAAATAATTCTAAAACTTTCTAAACTTTTGACTCATATATATAAATAGTGGTAAAATATATGATATGACAAATAACAACACACAATGTCACGACAAATTTCCATCTGTGCAAAGGATGTACTTGAGATTCATCATTATATTTTTTGCTGTAAAACAGGTAACGATTCTATTCTTACACATTTCGATTAGAAGATATTAATGATACGCAATTTGTTAAATTAGAATTGGAAATTCTCGTTCTACACTTTTCGTGATATGACAATTGGCGGTGTAACATTATTGTACGAAGCATCTTCACATATGAAAGAACACGTTTATATAATTATACGACGGTTGAATTTATGTCAGCTATATGTAACTCTGCATTTTAAGAATATTATGAATTTATTGAGGATGGCCAGATTGTGGCCGAAACGTCTAATGTTTTAATTAATGTAATGATAATTAAATATTATAAACTGTAACTTGTGTGGTGGTTTTTTATGCTCTTCTTTTTATACTTATTAATTATTTGTTTATATATGTCATATTCGCATCTGCAATTAAATTTACAAAAATAATTTACTGATAATTCCGTCCATTTAATTGTCCAATTGGACATTTTTTACATATTAAATAAAGAAATATAGCTAATGTGACTTAAATTTGTTAATCAGGCATGCGTTCCATACTCAAACGTAATTTTTTATAAACTAAAAAAAACAAAAATTCAAGAAAAAAAAATTTTCTAAACTAAAAATTTCATGGTTACAATTCGAGATTTTTTTAACAGCAAATTTAATTCTTCCTTGACAAATTGGTGCCAGACGGAACTCTTAATCTTAAAAATTAGAGCCACAGTGATTTCTTGAAAAAAAATTGTTATCTCGGCTCCTAATAATCGCAGAGTAATTTTTTTTTAAATTCATAGAAAAATGTCAGATTTCGAATGCTTCACACGGTTATTTGATATGATGCATATTAACAAAATTATTTCCGTTTTTTTACACGGAAAAAGTTTTTTACCCATTTTTTAAAGTCGTTTTATAATAGTTTAACTGCAAAAAAATCGATTGTTATTAAATGTACATGATAGTGCAACTCTTCAAGAAGCAAAATTCCTGTAAATTGTTGTGCGACTGCTCAAAGAAGAAATTAAGTTTCCCGGAGACAGGTTTTTATGAAGAATAGGTATACTATATAACGCGCATGAAAAATCGTAAACAATTAAATATCTCATAAACTGCTGCGTTTTAATATGATTTATACTATTCTGGATTAATGGGAGGGGTACACTATTACTATAATTTATTAAAATTTATATGTTATTTAGAATATCCCCCACCCCTTTGATGTCTAGAACCGCCGAAATTGCCGAGAAAATATTTTCGGTCACTTGGAACAAGCGAATATAATGAGGAGGATTCTCTTGAGCTATCTCATTTGTTCAGCGCATCGAAGAAAAGAACGGATTCTCTCCACGGTTGCCGATTCTCCTGCAGTTTTCTGTCAGAGTTTTCCGATTTTTTGCATGATTCTTTGGCACTGTGTAGATGATGAAAATCTTCGATTAATTGCTCTGAATGCTGATGACCATTTTTTTAGGAAATGATTATGTGTATAAATGGCCGAAAAATTTTCATGTATTAACATAAATGTATTTAAACATATATTAACATATATAAATATAACATATATAAATATAACATATATAAATAAAAATGATTATATGATTATAAAATATGTATTCAAACATGTTCATATATCCTTAATTCTTTCTTTTATAAAATTACTGCTTAGTACAAGAAAAATAAATATAATGACAATAATGAGAAACAATGATGACAATAATGATAATAATGAGAAAACTTTAAAAATAATGAAAAGTCTAATTTTTATATTGTTAAAATTTCTATTGTTTCCTTTAGAAACAATCCAGTTTGGAGAAATGTAAGAAAAATTACATCTATGCAATTGTAAATAATTATACATTAGTAATTTTTTTACATTTCTCTAAACTTAATTCTAAATTAATTATTTTTAATTATTTTAATTATTTTTTAAATTATTTTTAATGTTTTCTCAGTATTATTATTTTTTTTCTTGTATTAAATTGTAATTTATTACAAAAGAATAAACTGTATGAACATATTTCATATATAATTATATGTTTATACACTGTTATTTGGAAACCAGCGTTAAATTGCCTTATACGTCTGAGTATAATCTACGTGCGCACCACGGGTGTACGTACGAGAGGTAGACCCTGTCCTGATTTTGGAAAGTTGCGCCATCGAATGAATGAACATATATTTATATATGTTTATATGTGTTTATATAAATACATTTATATAATTGTGCATTAAAAATTTTTTACCGGGTGGTGGGATTAAAAAATTTCTCGAGTTCTGAAGAAATCTCCAGAAGGATGAAAAATCGAATGACTTTTTTTTTTGAAAAGCCATATAATTTTGACACGCCATTAATACAAAATTTGCAAATTTCTATTGTAATTATCAATTTTGAGCAAGATCGTAGGATTTCTAGTGCATAAGCCTTCGGGATTATCTCAGTTGAAACCTAGCAACCGTGATTCTCTCACTTCCTCGCTCACTCCGTGCCAAAATTCACCGAGTGTGTTGTCATTTAATTAGGAAAAAGTTAAGTGAATGAAACACGTTGGGGTACCCGAGACCAAAATCTTATCATTAGTGATCTGTACTATCACTTATGATATATTAAATTACTTTTTGAATAACTATTTTGGAGACACGATAGTGTCCCGGTGCTAAAACAAGCGCAACAAAGTCATAATGATTACATGCATGTATGAAACATGAAAATTATGACAAAAGAAGACAAATTAACAATTAATAATATAAATCAGGTGAAATGAATCTGAATTCAAAATTAATATATAAAATATTAGACTAAAAAACCGTTTAGACAGATGTTAATCGCTAAAATTATTATTCAAAATGAGTATATATATATATACATTACAATTTAATATACATTACAATTATACAAAATGAATATATACATTACAATACGACGCGCGACGTTTCGACCCTAAATGTGATCTCCATCAGTGAAATTAATATTCATCCTAAATTCTTCTTAATCTTGTTATCAACCAATGTATATATTACATAATAAAAAATAAATTATTTTCATAATTCCTGTATATGCATTTTTGTCAATAAATTATTAATCTTGATCGCAATTAATGTCAATGATATACAGGTATAAAAAAAAGTCTGTTGGAGTTTCACGGTTGTTGATACTTTCAAATAGTTATTACTCAAAGTTGTACATTGTTGTTGTACACACGAGTTGCAATCACATCTATTCATTAGAGAATATCAATTTTCAGCTCTAACGGTAAAATGTAAATGCACCCATGCGCACACATTTGTAAATTAATTGCATCTGTTCCTGCATGGCACATGCGTATTACATACATAGAAAAATATTTGTCGTTTCATTATATGTTGAATCTAGATAATATGTAAACATACTTTATGATGTACTTTATAATGTTATAATATACTGCGCAAAGTGTAGAATGCAGATTAATAAGCCGAGTATATATTTGCACATCATCAATAGCGCACATCGCTGAATACATTATTCCTGTTTTTACTGCGAAAAACGCAGAATGTATTTGGACATTGCTTATTGCGCAGAGCGCAGAATGCATTTTATTACTTACTGCGAAAAACGCAGAATGCATTTAGACATTGCTTACTGTGCAGAGCGCAGAATGCATTTTATTACTTACTGCGCAAGACGCAGAATGCATTTTAATATTACTTATAGCGCAGAGCGCAATATGAGGAAATGATTTTATTACTTCGTAATAAAAATGTCTTTCGCTATTTTCATGTGTATTTATTCCTTTTCTTTTTAATTTTTTTTCTTTTTGCTTCAATAATATATTCACGATCATGAATAGACATATGTTTCTCCTGCCTTGGATGAAGTAATTCTGGTTGTACACACTGTTCATAAAATTGCACTAGTTTATTAATCATCTTTTCTGTCCAGAAATCATCTCGTACAATTTTTTCCGTTTTTAATCCTAATGGTGTCCATAATGCGAATATGCAATACTGTCGCTGCGTAATGTGTAATTGTCCTTGTATTTGATAATAATATACATAACTACGATTCATCTTTTCATCTTATATAAAGACCGCAGATTGGAAATATTTCCTGCTATCACATCTTCTGGTGTTCAACAATCGTGCAGCGAAAGGACATTTGATCTCGACAATACTGTCCTCTTCTATTAATCCATCTGGTGAAGCGCCTAAAAATGGTATTTCGGAATCTATAAATAATCCGCAACGCTTAATTTTGAGGTTCAACATACTTTCGATGCTTTTACGTGCAATTTCCTTGTATTTAATTCCATGTTTGTACTGATTCCACATTAAGTACTAGTGGATATATTATCGATTTCACTCTTGAGACGCAAGAAGTACTGTCCCTCATTTTACATATATGTCCGAAATGAGAAGCGGTTATCATCTTTGTGCGATAATATCGTCACATTCCAGTTTTTGTTTCTTCCTTCGTTTTTTTTTCTATTGCTCACTTCATTTGCCAATCTCATAATATACGCATATGTTCTGCTTTTCTATTTCTGCTGTGGAACATCGGGTTTTTCAACCTGCGGACCATAATCCTCTGTCGTAGTATATCTTACTTTTCACCGATCTTTCCTTTGTGCCATATGCGATTTGTGCACATTTTTTTTATTTTCAAAATTTATAGTTATTTTCCCTAGTTTTGTTCCAAGAATATTACTTAGGCAACTTATTGATTTACCAGTGTTAAATGCGACAACAGCAGCATAACAACGCATCTGGTTGTTGATCCTCTTAGACCGAAATTAATTCTTTTTCCACCAATGCATTTTGATATTACAGAGTTGAAAGTTTCAATTCTACTAGATGGGGTGAAAAGTAACCTCCTTGACCGCCAGAATGCGTCACTACTGCAAAAAAGTTTATGGTGCCTTGTAGTCCGTTCATATTTAGGCAGACATGCCAAGTGGCAGTGCGATACTGCCCTTAGTTTTGTTTTGAGAGCTGATTGTTGTTGACGTGTTTGCGAAAACGATTTTCGTTCTCTCATAAAGCATTATTTTTTGAGAGGCAAAACGGCGAAGGAAACAAAAGAAAAGTTGGATAAATATTATGTGGCTAATACTCCGTCAGATTACACCGTCAAATATTGGTTTCGAGAGTTTCGTGGTGGCCGCAACTCCACTACCGATGAAGTCCGCAGCGGCAGGCCCTCCGATGCGGTTACCGAGGAAAATGTCAAAAAAATACATGAAATGGTGTTGGCTGACCGGAAAGTGAAGGTGCGCGAGCTAGCAGATGCTACAAAGATTAGTACTGAGCGAACACGCCATATTTTGGGCGAGATTCTGCATAAGAAAAAAATTTTTTTCATTCCCAAGGAGGTTACTTTTCATCCCACCTAGTATTGCTGTCTTTATTCTGCAATAAACTTTCAGCATTCCGTGTTAAATATTTTAATGCATTTTGCAGTTTTTTATACAGTCCACATTTTTTCAATTGTGGAATATAATTTTCTTCATTTTCTTTTTGCGATCCATCGCAGAAATATCCAATTTTCACACATTCATTATGCTCGCCAAAAACGTGACTTACATTATTAAGATCTATTTTTAAAGACACAATTTTTTCTTGCATACTGATCTGCTCTTTTAAACGATATTGTACAGCTTTCGTCACAGCTATTCTAATTCTAAGTGTATGACTGTCAATGTCTTAATTTGAATCACATGTCTTCTTAATTTTCCAAAACGTCCTTTTGTTTTAGCTATATCTTTAATTTTAGTTGCTAAATTGCGCAGTAAATGATTCCGACATTCAATTTTTTCTATAAATACGTCGGGATACGGATTTGCCTGCATTATTTTTCTATATACGCTACTGTCTCCATCCGTTATATATGTAGAATAAATTACTCCACACTCTTTTACGCTTTTTTTAAATCCTTCTACGATCGTATCTGCTTCCATACTTGTAGAACTACAGTCTCGACCCCATTTTTTATAACATTTATGAATAGCAGGTTCTTTATTTAGCTTCTCTGCTTTTACATATATTGAACAATATTTATTTCTCACAAACATATGCAGTACTTTACCTGTTCTCGCATCACAAATTATGCTTACACCAGATAAAGAATCATTTCGTCTTGTTCTGTATGATCTTTTCATCCAGCTTTCGTTACCTGTTATAGCTATATACTCTATTTATTTCTTCATTGCGTACTTTATAATGCTAATTCATGTTCTTCATTGGCTGCAGCAGTCATGCTTTCTTCAGCAGCTTCTGCTAATCCTTTCGTAATAGTTTCATGTATTCTTTCGTATGTGTTCTTTGCCATACATGGAATATCCATTGCAGCTAAGCTTTCTTCTAATTGTATATATCCTGTACCAGTTAAAATACAGTCAGCCACTGCTCTTGTATTTATGTCTAAACTTTCATTCGAAGGTGGTTCACTCCACACACTTTTTTTTACATGGCACATTCGACATTGAGAGAAAAACTGATTTTTTAAGCCGTATGCACGAGCACCGACGAATACTAAATCTCGAAAATTACAGTCAAACTTTTTGTCATGATCGTCGAACTTTTCATGTAATTGTTCAAGAACATATATAAAATCTACTATACACATTTTTCAGGCATACTACTTGCCTCTAGACGAAATGCGACATTGCTATCCGTAATTAAATCTTCGTATTCTTCAAACTCGCTATCATTTCGTAATATCTTTTGCAATTCATCTTCTTGTAATATGCATATATCTCTTTCTTCGTCATTACTTATTTCAAGATCCATATTACTTAATTGTTCATGCGTAATTTGCATCCTCACAAGCTCGCTCATCTTTATCAATCTGCATTATGTTGTCACTTATATCTACATTTTTCTCTTCTGCTACTAAGTCAATCATAATATTCGTTATTGTTTCATTTTTTGAAATATTTTCTATATATTTCAATTTTTCTTCCTATAAACAAATGTTTGGATGCATTAAGATGAATACACTTAAAAACACTTGAAAATTATATCTTTATTAAATATCGCCAATGAAAGGCGTTGTATTGTGTGAAATAAAAGTTACAATACTTTTATGTCTGTACTACAAATTTGTAGTATTGATCCATACTACAAATTTTGTAGATATAAAAGTATTGTAACTTTTGTGATTTTTTTCTTGGTTGAAAGAACATTTCTGCAGAAAAGGAAAAGTGAGATTTACGAGGAAAGTATCAAATTCTGATTTAAATAAAAATCTGTATAGATATGGATTAAATGTGAATAGATATTTATACAAATAGATAAATTTAAAAAACATTATTTATTGTAACTAAAAAGCAATGAAATCATCCTTCATAAGTAAAGTAGATTTTAGATTTTCTCCTTATCTTTCAAAAACTATTCAAGACATAAAGAAGTTTCATATTAAAGCTGTATTGTAAAATTAGCTTTATTTACCAACAATAATATATTTAAAAGATAATTATTTTCAAAATTTCTTTTGAAAATAAATATTTCTTAAAAACATTATTAACAAATAAATACTTAACAAATAAAAATATTTAAAAATTTATTAAATGTTTAAAGTAATTTTCTATAACATATTACAAAATTTATTAAAATAAAATTGATATTGATTAAACAATTGTAAATAGGGAAAAATATAAATATATAGAAAATTCTAAAAAAAATCTATCACTGAAGAATTTTATCCCGTAAAAAAACTTATTACATTAGATATATAAATATTTATATATCTGTATGTGTATAAATATACATATGTATATATAAATATATGTGTGTGTATATATATATATATATATATATATTTCGTAAATTATACATACCTATACCATATAGATAAATGTATATTATATTATAATTATATGAAATTTCATTATATTATTTTTTTCTTTTGTCTAGTCGAAAAAAATTAAAAATAATAAAAACATAAGAAATAATAAAAAAAAAAGTAAAGATATAAAAATGTGTTAGCCATTTGATACAAGTATCTATGCAATATGGGTACTTATATAAAATGTTATCGCGTGCGCGCGCGCACGCACGCACATTTTAAGCGTATGATATCCGTGTGATACGAATACCCGCGAAATTTCAATCTTCACCTGAGGTACGTTTCAAAACATAATTACAATTAAACTTCTATAATTGACGTCATGTAAACTATAGAATTTTGATTACTATGTTATAATTATGTTTTAGAACGCAACTCTGTGTATGCGACAGGCGGGCGGACTTTCTCAATTGACATATCACTCAATTCTTTTTCGAACACGAATTATATAATTTTTCATTACTTTTAGGGGCAAATTTTGCTAAAATGCATTTGTTATTGAAATGCACTACCTTTTATTAATTCTCGATTTTCGCCTGCTTAACCGTTTGCATGATAGTCGATAATGTACTGCGACGTTTCCCATACGATCTTTTACAAGTGTCGCTCGGTCTATCTGTATGCACGTCTTCCATAATAGGATTAGAAATTGACTGAATGTCACTATTACATGTCCATAATTATGAATAATTACGAGTATCTTTCGTTCAAAAATAACGAAAAACCGTATAATTACAACTACAATTCCTTTTCAACTAATTCAAATTGTTTTTTAAGGTAAAAAATATTTAAGACTAATATTAATTTAGATAAATAAAGTTTTGTAACTGTCCAGACAGGTACTGTGACCGGTTCCAGTGACTCGACATGTAGCATGTACCTGTGTCCGGACATTTATATAACACTTTATTTATTTAAGTTAATAATGATTTCAATACGCTTTTTAAAACGTAATATTATAATTTAATTGTAATTTTTAAATGCAATTAAATTATAATACAATATATAATACAATATAATATAATACAAAATAAAAAAGAGATATTTGAGATTAATAATAATAAATTTTGTCTAAGTGTCCCGACATAAGTCCAATCACTGGTACGTTTATTTTACCTTATTATTTTATTATATACATTTTATTATATTATTAATATTTACTTTTATATCATTACTGATTTTTTACATTATACGTATATTAAATGTATAGTAAATAAAATAAGCATGTAATAAAAATATAATAGTTTTTATGGAAATGTATTATCATTTATTTTCATTTCGTTCCTAATTTAAAAATTCCTAAGTATTAGGTGTTGGAATTAATTCGTAGCGTTTTACAAGTGATGGGAAGTACTTTCATTAATGTATTTTTTAATGCTCATGTGAAATAAATAACATTCTTTCATTAAAAAACGCTACGAATTAATTCCAACACCTAATAGTTGCCGCGACCACATTGAAATCAGAAGCGAGAAATGATACGTTAATTTTTATTACGTGCTATTTGTAAATAAAGACAATAAAACGAAATGACGAGATCGCTTTAAAATAAAAATGTAAAAATGGATGAATTAAAGTTGTATCCTTATCCTCCCTGACAGTCAATAATTATAAAAAATGATAAAAAGCATGATATGAAGTACTTTTATTCAATGTCCATCCGTAACCTATTTTCATTTACACGTGCCTTTTATTACTTTTTATGATTATTCTGATTGTCAAGAGGAATAAGCATATAATAGTTTTCGTCCATTTTTACCAATGTTTTAAAGCATCAATCTCATTTCGTTTCATCCAAATTGTCTTTATTTAAAAATGGCACGTAACAAAAATTAACCTGTTATTTATCTTGCTTTTGGCACGGATTCAATAGTTTATTTGCCACGCTCCTACCATAGCTACCTCACTCCAAGTGCGTTGAAATGAATAGGTGCTATTGGATGATAGGAACATGTTAGAGCATATTAATCGCATATGCAATGCAAACAAATTTAATATGTCTGTGGTGACTACTCAGGAGTCTTAACCATGTTTTTAATGTTTTCTCATTATTATGATTTTTATATTAAACAGTAATTTTACAAAAAATAAAAAAGAAAAATATACATTTCATATATAATATATACAAATATATATGCGTATATACGAATATAATATGCTTATATATATTTATATATATTTATATATAAATTTTTTACTGGGCTATAATTACTTCGTTATGTATTATTATTCAATTTATAATAGTTTACATTGTCTACATTAAAAGAATTTGTGTAAATTTAATACATAAACAATACATAAATAATCCATGAAAATGTATAATCTTGAAATATATGTATATATACGCAACAATCTTAGGGGTAATTGTGCAGAACAATTTTGATATTAAATGGTTTACACGTGGCTTAATAAATATAAACAATAACAAGAGCAAACAGTTTTACAAGATAGCTAGTGAAAATCATATATTTAAAATTTATTCGTTAACAATATAAAATAATCATATACGTTTTGATCACGATTTGACCATCCTCAACATGTAAAAATAAAAATTAATATAAATCATAAATTTCGATATAACATAAAAGCGCATTATTAAGATTTGTCGATTATTAAAATCATAGTTGTTTGTACATAAAAAAATATAGTCATATGCTTTACATGAACGATTAAATTTATAAATTTACAAAAAAAATAATAAATATAATTTTTTAAATTATGAATTTGATCGTTCGTGTAAAGCATGTAACTATATTTTTTTATATACAAACAACTACGATCTTAATAATCGATTGTCAATGGAGGAAAAGATAGTTTTCATCGATTTTTACAAGTGTTTTAAAGTGATCTCGTCATTTCGTTTCATCCAAATTGTCTTTATTTAAAAACGGCACGCAACATAAATTAACGTGTCATTCCTTGCTTCTGACGTCACGATTTCATGGCTGCTGCGACTAGGAGCCTTAATAGCCCATTATATTATATTATTTTTCATTGTATCTGCATAATATCATTAACAATTCTATACCTGAAGCTCCTAATCATATTAAGAAGCTTCCATCTTATCGAAAAATCAAAGAATGTTCGTTTCGAGCCTAATTACTTATTGATTTCTTTGGATGTCATTTCGTTATTTACTAATGTTCCTAGAATTGGCATTTGATAGTATCATTAAGAGATGGAGAAATGCATATCCAAGAAAACTAAAATCCCTCTGAAGAATTTTTGATTGCTATTCGTTTGGTGTTAAATTCCACTTTTTTTATGTTTAACAAAAAATCTACAAATAAATCTTTGGGACTCCTATGAGATCGCCTTTGTCTCCAATCGTTGTTGATATGATTATGCAGAACTTGAAGGAAATTGCAATTAGGAGGTTACCTGTACGGTTGTTGTTCTATTTTCGATATGGATGACATCATTTTAGCGGCTCCATCAGAGAGCATTAATGATATTTTGAAAATTTTTAATTCTTTACACATTAGATTGCAATTTATTCTGGAGGTTGGCATTAACGGTAGATTAAGTTTTTTGGACACTGTGTTATTGATTGAAGAAACTTTGTTTTTGACGGATATCGCAAGACTTTTTCAGCAAATTTCTCAATTTTAACTCACAGCATCCGCTTTGTCACAAGAGAGGCGTAATCTATGGGTTTGTGGATAAATAATATGCTTATGTCAGCCTCGTTTCCAGCAAACCAATCTAATTAATACTACCAATATTTTTTTGAATAAAGGATATCTATTACTAATTTATCTTTTCCTTTATACAAAAAAGAATTAAATTTTATATGGATAATATTAACAGGACTGTTAACAAAAAAGTTAAGAAGTTTTTTACAATTCCTTACATGAAATTCATATCTGAAAAATTCTCTCCAATTGTTAATATGTTCAATTGTAAATTAGCCTATTCTATTCCGAATATTTAAAAATTTTATAAAAAAAGGAAAGGATGGATTGGATTCATTATGCAATCAAAACGTAGTCTCTAAGATCTCTTGTAATAATTGCGATGCTAGTTACGTGAGTCGAACAAAAAGACAATTAAAGATAAGATTACAGGAACATGCTTCCGATATTAATAGAAAATCTAAATCGTCATCGATGATTTTCAAGCACCATTGATCACACTTAATCACAATTTTAAGTGGGATAACGTTAAAATTTTGGACATTGAATCCTCTTACAACAAGAGATTAATATCGGAAATGATCCATATAAAAAGACAGAAACATGAGATTAACAAGTAAAATGATACGAATCTCTGCCGAAAATATTCTAATATCTCTCTCATACATTCCCTTTCCCCTTCCTAATACTTCTCTTCTTCCTCCTTCCACATATTACTGTCTCCGCATCTATTTGTCTCCTCTTTAACTCATAACGTTGTCAGATGCTGTCGATGCTATATGTTTCTCTGCTCTAATACAGCATAATAGCTTATAAAATTGCTGTATTCATTGCATTACTTTTTAATTTTTGACTTACTACAGTTCGACTGAAGAAAGTATTTATAGTTTTGTATTTTAATACGCACTGATTTATTGACTTGTTCATTTTTCATCTGCAATTGATATTAATGTTGATATAATTCTAACAATTTTTCTATGTATCATACATTTTTAATAATTTTTTCTTCTGTTTGTGTACTTTTAATTATTGTTAGTGTTCTTATTCAGAAGTTTTCTTTTATATTCTGTAATTATTTATTAATTGTATTCGTAACTTAATAACTTGGTTTCTTTAAAAACTTTCTTTTAAATAAATTGATTTTCATTGAAGAAAAATGCGAGTATTATGAGTGTCTCGATTATATTGAACGATTTCAATGTCACACTTTTAATATTTCAATGGACCACATATTCATAACAAACAAAGAAGACATAAGCATTTGATACATATCTACATTTTTTTAAATCTATTTTATAACGTAAAGAACACTATTTTTGTGTTATAAAAATCCGACTTTTATTGTAATATTATTCTAACATTAAGAATGATCCGATTGGCGTCGAAACGTTTGTACTTTTTACTCTAGTTTTAAATATTGAACGTTATTAATTTTAATTGGTTCGTAGCCCTTGTTATTATCCATATTTAATTTAATACAATTGAGCTATTCTATTAATTTATATTAAAAGTTATGTTATCTAATGTGATCCTCTTGCCTGTTGATACAGGTTGAGCGATCGAAGAAAACATTTTCAATCGCTTCACGCTTGAATGAAGAGACGGGAGCGAGAAGGATGGGCTCTCGCTGTCTTACAATTAGTCACCTTCGGGTGACTAACTAACTTGCGCCAAGCGTAAAAAAGATAGCGAGAACATAGTATGAGGAAGCCAGAGAGCTATTCCATCGCCTAAAATAGGCCTTACTAGTCGAAGCACGATCGCACACGGATATGGACTCAACCTTTTGCGTGTGTTGCGTGACGTCACGACAGTGGCAACTCGACTGCCGCTTGCCGGTGTATCCGCGTATCTCCATAACACATAACGTAAAATGCCATAACAATAAGCACTAAACTGTACAGTATAATTAGAATATATTGATAACTATTTTAGCAACCTGACTTCTCTAAAATTGTTAAGTATTGTTTACTCTGTCACTGTAACTATAAATGTATAAAAATTCATTTATTTTTCGTATGTCTCATGATTATATGCATATTCGTTATGACTGCAGTGAAATCAATTTTTATAATTTGAGATAATAGCAGTATTTGATTCCTAATAAGACTGCCATTTCATATTGTACACTATTTTCTATCCTCTTGTATATTCTACTATAATAACTAATTTCGAAACTTTTCTCTCGTTTGGATAAGATACTTCTAAACAAATGAAAAGTTGATGTATTGGGTCATCTAAAAAGTATCCGTGGTTTTTTGTCACTAGATGGCGTTGATGGTCAACACATCTAGTGACAAAAAACCGCGGATACTTTTTAGATGACCCAATATTATGTTAGTTACAAAAATTCAGTTCAAATAAAAATATATAGTAAACTATAGTAAACTTTATGTACCGAAGTTTTTAAATAAATAAATGTGAAAAATTTATATCGTATTCTCTAATAAATATGCGCAGTTTGATTGCATTTAAGAGTAAGGAATATTTTTCAATTATACCCTATAAGGAATATTCTAAGCATTTTGTAGGAAAAGTATAAAATATAATTACAATTTTTTATTCAAATTTGATCAAATTACACGAAAAAGGGTTCAAAAGCATTTAAAAAATTAAAACAAACCTGTATATATTTGAAAAGAATCCTGTTGACATTTGTAGTTTCGGTTTTAGAAAAAAAAATACAAGTTTTCTTAAAAGTTGACATTTTTCATTGTCAAAGAATTATTCTTAAATGGTATGTTTATGTCGAATTATTCCGGCACGAAATATTGTTTTCGTTTGACATTAATTAAATTAAATCGACTCTCTCTCCCCCCTCCCTCTCCCCCTCTCTCTCCCTCTCCCTCTCTCTCTCCCTCTCCCTCTCCCCCTCTCTCTCTCTCTCTCTCAATTATTTTAATACAATGTCATCTATTCTAACATTTAATGCTCCGCTATTGCTATTCGAAATTGTGACATTAGAAGAAAATAAAGAATGAATACAAGTTATATTTAAATAAAAAACAGAAAGACAAAGAGCTACGAGCTAAAACAATTATTATAAATTAAAAAATTTTAAACCGTTAATAAATAAAACATATCATCTAGTTAAAATATAAACTTTAATTTGCTGGTAACAAACAAAACAAAACAAATCGATCCTTGTTGGATTCATTATCAATGTGAACAAAAATAATAGTGGAAATATTACATAGATAAGTTGTATTTGTGTATAAAAATTTATAATTAAAGCACACATAATTACAGCACATATAATTAACCAGCTTGACTCATCAGGTCTTCTTTTAATTTATGTTATTATTAACAAAATATATTGTTTCCTTATTTTATTAAACATAAAAATGTGTTTAAAAAAATAAAATGCTTGAAATACAATTTAATTCATATGTATATAGCTTATTTAAAATAGAAATATTAACACATTTTATAAAAATATAATATAACCTTAATGTTAATACTTTTAAGCGAAATAGACATCACGCGCACATAAGATTCCAGAGATAAATATTTCTGGAATCTTATATCCGCGTGATGTCTATTTCTGCACAATTTGTGAATGTAGCATGTTTATATGAACCAAGTATCGATTTATATCTGGAGTTGAAAAGTGGATGTATTATCTCAGAAAAGTGAACCGTCAGAGCTATGTAGTTTACATCCACTTTGTCAGAGGACCTCACAGTAGTGAGCGGCAGCATATGGCCATATTGTGGATGCGTCCAATAGCTGCGTTCGGCAATGCAAATCTAATGCGTCGAAGTGCTCTTTTTCTACAGTGTACGTGACATATGCGATAATATAAGAGTACTCCGACGCCTCAGATTTGGCATTACCGAACGCAGCTATAATGTGGCGCCGAGCGTATCTGGGCGTCGGCGACGGCTAACTAATGGCGAAGGAAGATTTGCGGGAAATCACTAAGCTCAAAGAAATGTTACTCATTGTTTCTAACTCACAAGCCATAAAGCGATTTAATATAAACTCAAATAAATACTTAGTATAGATCGAAAGAGTAAAGACGTAATTCCGTGCGTTATGACAATTTGGATATCGGTATTGCATTATTAGGTTAGAATATGAGAAACTAAAAAATCTATGATATAGTAATTACCTAACGACATGAGCAATAATCGATGTCGATCTCGCATGAACATGAAATGATGATTAATCTTATCAAGCACTAACTTAAAATCTATCGCTAAGGCTTACAAAAGTTCTGCACATGAAAAACGCCATGATATCAGAGACAGAGAGAAAGGAAAACCGGAAAAAAGAACTAATTTGAGCGCCGCAACTAACGCCACAAACATCTTGCGGTTACAGGTTTTGGCCCGGAATGTCCTTTCTCAGGTTTCTCTCTGCACACAGTTTCTTTCGTAACAGTAATCATAAAACCGGTTCTACATTAGTTGCAAGCCGATCGCAAGTTTGTTGCGACAGCCTGAAGCTTTTAAAATCAACGCAAAGACGTATTGTAAGGATAAGCCAATTAGAATTAAGAGTTCAAAAAAATTCTTGACTGTGATTGGCTCATTTTTACCGTACGTCTTATGGTTACTGTTACAGAAAGTGTGCCATAACCTTAAAAGAATTGATCAATCACAGCAGAATCCATAAAGCCATAACATAACCAGTAACTAATCTAATATATTGATTTCTTTACTGCTTACGTCTTACTGCCTTAAGTTTTTGTGTGCCATGATCTTGATTCTCTTCGCATTCGACTGTAATTGGTTAATTTCTTACGGCTTAAGGCTTAATACGTCTATCGTAAATCCGGACTTAATGTCGCAGCACATATTTTTGCATAACGCATATTGTATAAGCAAATCAACTAATTAAAATCTTTCCTCTTCTTCTATTCCATAGAAAAGAAAAAATTCGATTCCCTTATGCACTATGCATTATGCATTAGGACATTGGATATTCATCAATTTTGATCACATGACTTGTTTTGACGCTGAAAATGAGCGTTGTAGCGTTAAGTGAAAACCCAGCAAGAGTTTGCCGTGATCATTATCGATAATGTTGATAATAAAAATATTCTTATGGCTTCTGCACACTGGACGCGGAAACATTTGCTGTATGACAAAATGTGATGCGATAGTCAATAAACTTATAGCTCCTAATGTATTCATTGGTTACTGTGTCTCATTTTGCTGCAAGTGTTTCCACGTCCAGTGTGCAGAAGCCATAAGAATATTTTCGACATAGCTATCAACCTTTATTTACTGGAATACGTCATTCTGAAAACTAGTATTTACATTGGACGCGGAATATTAGAGAAATGCGACCAATTGTTGATTAGAATTTCTGTTGTATACTCTAACAGAAATGTTAAACGAATTTATAATTGATTTTTTTTTCGTAATCTACGTATCTCAAAAAATACGCCTCATGGGAAACCGTCACTTTCCATCGCGTATGTATATACATACATATGAGGATAATCGAATGAATCATTAAAAAAATTTTGGAAAATCTTGTGAAATCAGTCTTAAGCGGGGAGCACAGACTCTTGCATAATGCATAACACGTTAGGCATAAGAAATCCAACCAATCAGAATTCTTTATTTTAAGGAAACGAAAGATTTTAATTGGTACATTTTCTTATGCATTACGTGTTATGCGTTATATAAGAGTCTGTGCTCCCCGCTTTAGGCTTATTGACGCATTTTTGCATGAAACGAAAGAATCTGGCAAAAAAAGCATCGCTCTGCCTTGTGATCTGAGATATTAAGCGTTAAAGTTGATGACTATTAAGAAATTGTCATAGAGGGAAAATGAGGTATAATTGTACTGTTCCACATAGGTTTTGATTGGTTTCGATTTTCCACGCGATGCAAAGGGGCGCACGACTTTTATAATTGTATTGTTGCAAAATCGAAACCCACATGCATTTTTTCAGACAGAATAAATTAAAGTGAGCCAGAAATTGGATTCGATGCATGATAATTCCATCATTTTTCGACCTAACAACAAATAACGTAAAAAACATAAAGTAACGCAAAAATAATATTTAAACGATATGATTAGTTGGCGTAAGTTACGCTTTCGCAAATTAGGCCGCACTCTAAAGGGTATTCTACAATGTGTTGCAAACAACCATTGCCAGTTGAAACGTTTATCGCGACAACTAGAGTTTTCTTTAAGAGTTACGACACCTGTCTCACGCACGTGCGCGTCCGCCATTAATAGGGAATATGAGTATAAGATAGAGTGAGAAAGCAATAAGCTATTTTCTCTGTTTTAATATAGGTTTTTCTCTGTCTTACTATCGCTTTCGTTCCCTGAATATGAAGGAACCAATCAAAAATAATCACTCGATGGTTTAACTCTTACTAGAGGAACTTTAGCAACAACCAATCAGAAGCATAAATAATATCATTAACGTTTCTAATTGATTGTCGCA
This sequence comes from Acromyrmex echinatior, assembly GCF_000204515.1. The sequence goes on along the minus strand of NW_011627465.1, from coordinate 21,344 downwards.
AACATTTCAACTGGCAACGAATATTTGCAACGCATTGTAGAATGTTACTAACCTTTATATGTTACTAACTGCGGCGACTATAAATGAGGTTGAGTAGCTGACACTATTATTATACTTTTTTTTGTTTAATATACACGAAAAAAGTTACATTTAATCTAACTCTATCCGAAACGGATCTATCTCATCCGTGCGCATATACAATTCTGTTCCAATTGATTCGTAGACGATGTAAAGCGGGGAGCACAGATTCTTGCATAAGAGTATTCCCACACAACTTGCATAGCCGTATAAATATATACATAAAGAAAATTATCCAATCATTTCTCCTATAAAGATGCACGTAAAATGTTATTGGATAATTTTCTTTATGCATATATTGAGTCATCTAAAAAGTATCCGCGGTACTTTGTCACTAGATATATGACCATCAACATACATCTAGTGACAAAAAACCGCGAATACTTTTTAGATGACCCAATATGATCAATCAAAGTAATAGGTGCTAAAATTCTTTTGTCCTCAGGATGCGATCTCATGGTGCGGAATTGGCGCAATGCAAAATTAGCGGAACACTTGTGATTGGTCATGGTTTCATTCCGCCGATTCCGCTGTTTTTCTTTTGTGTAAATTTATTTTTTTTGCGGATATCTGCATGTGCGTGTACATATGTATACTTATAAAAACTAATCTTATTAAACTGGTTTAAATGGAGAAAATTGTCTCCTATAAGCACATGGTTAATCAACACGCTGAGGCGTGTTCAGATTCCCACCTAGTATTCTCCGGGTGTCATGTCATTTTTGTTTAACATTTAGTAAATAAAAAAAATAGAGTGATAATGAAATTTCAACATAATGCTAAAGATAATCAATTAAGTCTCCAGATAAATACGGAGGTCAAGAATGGTCAGAACGAATGTCGTATATATAGCATACAGAAAGGCGAAAATATATTGGGTCATCTAAAAAGTATCCGCGGTACTTTGTCACTAGATATATGACCATCAACACACATCTAATGACAAAAAACCGCGGATACTTTTTAGGTGACCCAATAAATCAAAATCAAAATGGGTACACAAATAAAGTCGGGGCAATGTCCCTGTATGTATGTGTGATTTCCGATCCGCAAGAATTTAATTTCCCATGGAGTGGAACTTGCAGATGCGCAATCAATGACAAACGCTATTCCGGTGGATCTAATAAAACTGATCTATGGGAAGGCTTTTGTGATTGGTCAACCCTAATTGCGCATTCCGGAAATTCCGCTCTATAGGACATAGGAAAACACATTTTAGCGGAACGGAATCGGTGAAATAAAGCCACGACCAATCACAAGCGTTCCGCTAATTCCGCACCATAGGATCACACCCTCATTGATCAAATTTCAATCTTTAATCTTCAATCTCAATTTTCAATGCGTAGTCCTAGTCGATTATATTGTATTTTGAAATGAGGTGAAAATTACAAAAGTGAACAAATTCACTAGATTATTCATAATTTAATTGGTCAATACCTAGTAATCATTGCTCACTTTGGTAATTTTCACCTCATTTCAAAATACACATTCGAGCCCCTAATCGGCATCATCTACAATACACGGAGTAAGAGGTAAGAGTAAGAAATTGACCAATCACAGTCGAATGTGAGAAGAATAATCGACTATGATTGGTCAATTTCTTACTCTTGCTTCTTCCTCTGTGTATTGTAGACGACGCATTATGCCCGTTCTACGATAGAGTCGCAAATTGTAAGCCATAAGAAATTGGCAATCACAGTTAAATCTGAGAAGAATAATCGACTATAATTAGTTAATTTCTTGCCACTGGCTTGCCATTTACGTTTCTATTGTGTAAACAGGCCTTATATATGATCTACAATGGGCAGTAGTAGTAGTGGATTAAGGAGTAAGCATAGAAATCGACCAACCATAGTTGAATATGAGAAAAATAATCAATTATGATTGGTCGATTTCTACGCCTACTCCTTAATTAACTGCTATTAGGGGCTCTGCACAATGAAAGGAACAGAAAACAGAGAACAGAGAATAAGAATTTCAACCTATCAGAAACTGCATATTTTCACAATACATGATTTCTGATAGGTTGAAATTCTTATTCTCTGTTCTCTGTTGCCTGTTCTTTTTATTATGCGGAGTCTCTCACATTGTAGACCATGCATTAGAAATGGAATCAGACTATGCATTGAAGATTGAGTTTAAAAATTAAAGATTGAAATTTCACCAATGAGAACAAAGAAATTTTGGCTCCTTTTGTTTTGATTGGTCAAACTTCAATCTTTTAATCTTCACTCTCATTCTTCAATACGTAGTCTGATTCCGGCCTAAGATGTATTAAGTATTTGGAAATCACCCATATATACAACCTAAGAACCACCAAGATGGCAACTTCTTCGGTTTCATTAAATACGCGGAATAAAAAGCATTTTTTGGGTGTACCGGCACCCTTGGGATATGTTGCTGGTGTTGGCAGAGGGTAAGTTTTAATCTGGTATATAGTATTTGTATGCATTTATCTCCACGTATCGATATAAATTATAATTAAATAACAAACTTGTAATTACTTTTTTCTATTCAGAGCAACGGGATTTACAACACGATCTGATATTGGTCCCGCTCGAGATGCCAATGACGTTTCGTAAGTAAAAAATTACATTATTTAATTGAAAAAAGGTAATTATTTGGAATAGCTATCTCACCTCCAATTTTAATGAAATTAGGCTCATTCGACGCGTTTTTTTGCGTAAAACGAAAGAATCTGGCAGAAAAGAAAGTGTCACTCTGTTCCGCGAAGCGAGATATTAATCTACCTAGATATCTATCTAGATATTAACCTCAATAGTAGTGTTCACTACTATTGAGGTTACGAAACTTGCTATGTTGACATAATGTAATAAACTATGCATATCTAGTATCACGTATGCATGCTCTGATCACATACATACACTTTGTGTATTAAATCTTCGCCATACTAAGGCCATTCGTATATTATTGCCAGTTGTTAGTACAGTATAATATACATAATGGAAACTACCTATAAATTTTTAGTACTGACAGTTGACTAACAGTGATATATGAACATAGCCCAAATGAGAGTGAGACATAATAGTTCTATAAAGTTCTATAAAGATTAGACAGAAGGTATGGTCAACGCGACGCTGCAAATGCTTTGAAACATTTTTTAACTGATCAGTTTGTAAAATTTTTTCTTCTAATTGGTCCATCAAATGCTTCGAAGCATTTGTAGCGAGACTTTGATCACAGCCAAACTCCTATCCTAGGTAGAGTGTACATTGAATATACTTATTTAATCTTTGCTTTGTTAAATGAATGAGTCTAATATATATATATATATACTTAAAATAATAGATTCTGAAAGGATTAGACATTAGATCCCTAAGCAATGTAAAATGTATATTAAAAATATTTATTATCTTGGTTTTATTAAATAAATAAGTCTATAATATACTAAACAATAGATATCAAGAAGATTAGGCAGACCCATAAACAAAGTAAGATGTATCACAAATAAAATCATAGCGTACATTATTGCTGCTGTGTCTCTAGGAGAACTTTGTCCTCTTCTCACAGCTTCTTTTTCTACCTGTGTCTGTACTATCTATAGGGTATATTCCAAAACTCGACTCCGTCAATCCAGTATCATTTTTATCCCTGTTCACCGAATGTTGGACAAAAATAAAAGATACTTGTACTTGACAGAATCAAGTTTTAGAATGCTTCTAATTTTTAATTTATTGTGAACATAACAGAGATGACAGACATGCTCCACCCACGAAACGTACAAAAAAGAAAGAAGAAGAGGAAGAAGATGAAGAAGATTTGAACGATTCAAATTATGATGAATTTTCAGGATATGGAGGTTCTCTTTTTAGTAAAGTAAGTAGAAAGATCTGTTAAATAATAATGTAAATATTAATATTCTCATATTATGTTAGGATCCTTATGATAAAGATGATGAAGAAGCAGATGCTATTTATGAGGCTATTGACAAACGAATGGACGAAAAACGTAAAGAATATAGGGAAAAGCGTCTCAGAGAAGAATTGGAACGTTATCGTCAGGAACGTCCCAAGATTCAACAGCAATTCTCAGACTTAAAAAGAGAATTGGTTAATGTAACTGAAGATGAATGGAAGAATGTTCCTGAAGTAGGAGATGCTAGAAATCGAAAGCAGCGTAATCCAAGAGCAGAAAAGTTCACTCCGTTGCCAGATTCTGTACTGGCGAGAAATTTAGGAGGAGAGACATCTACTAGCATTGATCCATCTAGCGGTCTCGCTTCCATGATGCCAGGTGTGGCGACACCTGGTATGTTAACTCCTACGGGGGATCTTGATCTCAGGAAGATTGGACAGGCCAGAAACACATTAATGAATGTCAAGCTGAATCAGGTTTCTGATTCTGTAGAAGGCCAAACTGTAGTTGATCCAAAAGGATACCTTACGGATTTACAGAGTATGATACCTACTTATGGTGGAGACATAAAGTAAGTAAATAATTATTGTACATATTTGGTTTTAAAGTAATATTTAATTTCAAAATTTTATAAATGGATAAGACCTTTAATACAATTTTTTTATTTTTATAGCGACATAAAGAAAGCCAGATTATTGTTAAAATCCGTCAGAGAAACTAATCCTAATCATCCTCCTGCATGGATTGCATCTGCGCGTCTAGAAGAGGTGACTGGAAAGGTTCAAGCGGCAAGAAACTTAATAATGAAAGGATGCGAAGTTAACCCTACTTCTGAAGATCTGTGGTTAGAAGCTGCAAGACTGCAGCCACCAGATACAGCAAAAGCAGTAATAGCACAATCAGTGCGCCACATTCCGACATCTGTGAGAATTTGGATAAAGGCCGCGGATTTAGAAACGGAAGTAAAAGCGAAGCGAAGAGTATATCGAAAGGCACTAGAACATATCCCAAATTCGGTCCGACTGTGGAAAGCGGCTGTTGAGTTAGAAGAACCCGAGGATGCACGAATCTTGCTCAGTCGTGCGGTCGAATGTTGTCCGACTAGTGTAGATTTGTGGCTTGCTCTTGCTAGATTGGAAACTTATGATAATGCAAGAAAAGTCTTAAATAAAGCTAGAGAGAATATCCCAACCGATAGACAAATTTGGACTACTGCTGCAAAATTGGAAGAAGCAAATGGCAATAAACATATGGTGGAGAAGATTATCGAACGTGCTATATCTTCGTTAAGTGCGAATGGAGTAGAGATCAATAGGGAACATTGGTTTAAAGAAGCTATGGAAGCTGAAAAAGCAGGAGCAGTGCACTGTTGTCAAGTTATTGTTAAAGCTATTATCGGTTTTGGAGTAGAAGAAGAGGACAGAAAACATACTTGGATGGAAGATGCTGAAGCTGTGAGACTAATAATTTTCTATATAATTTTGTAATTTCTTATATAAACAAATGATATATATGCGAAATGAATATTTATATTTAAAAAATATGCTTGCAGTGCGCTCAACAAGGAGCATTGGAATGTGCCAGAGCTGTCTATGCTTATGCATTAACGACATTTCCTAGTAAGAAATCAATTTGGCTACGTGCAGCTTATTTTGAAAAGACATATGGCACGCGGGAATCTTTGGAAACTTTATTACAAAGAGCAGTCGCTCATTGTCCCAAGAGCGAAGTGCTTTGGTTGATGGGTGCAAAATCAAAATGGCTAGCTGTAAGTAGATTCACTCGTATAATTTATACGTTTATAACATTTATTTCTCTTATTTATCATTTCTTTTTATCTGCAATTCTATTGCTTTCAGGGCGATGTACCAGCAGCTAGAGGTATTTTGTCTCTCGCGTTTCAAGCTAATCCAAATTCCGAAGAAATTTGGTTGGCAGCTGTGAAACTCGAATCTGAAAATTCAGAATATGAGAGAGCACGACGTTTATTGGCAAAAGCCAGAGCATCCGCTCCGACGCCTAGAGTAATGATGAAAAGCGCCAAATTGGAATGGGCTCTTAATAATCTTGACGCAGCATTACATCTATTAAAAGAAGCTCTCGAAGCCTTTGATGACTTCCCCAAATTGTGGCTAATGAAAGGTCAAATTGAAGAACAACAAGGATATTTAGACAAAGCAATAGATACATATAATCAAGCGGTAAAAACGATTTTTTTCTAATATAATGCGAATGCAAATAAAGTTATGTATGTCTTTTTTTATACATTATAGATCAAGAAATGTCCAAATTCGATACCTTTGTGGTGTCTGCTAGCGCGATTGGAGCACAGGAAAAATCAAGTGACTAAAGCGCGTTCAGTTTTGGAAAAAGCAAGACTTAAAAATCCTAAAAATGCGGAGTTATGGCTGGAAGCTATACGGAATGAATTAAAAAAAGGTGGTGCGCGCGATATGGCAAATACATTAATGGCTAAAGCATTACAAGAATGTCCCACATCTGGACTGCTCTGGGCAGAAGCAATTTTTATGGAACCTCGACCTCAACGGAAAACGAAAAGTATCGATGCCACTAAAAAATGCGAACATGATCCTTACGTTCTTTTGGCAGTATCAAAGTAAGTGTTCTTTTAAAATTTTAGAATATTAAAATATCAAGTCATTATATGTAAAATAATATAAAGAAGTTGAGTATTTATATTCAAAATAATTGAGTTTCCCCTTCCTTTCCTCTTTTGTCTCTTTTCTATTCCTTCCTTTCTTCCTCCCTCTTTTTTTCTTTTTAAAGTAATGCAAACATTGTATGGATGTTTCCATTACAGATTATTTTGGTGCGAGCACAAGATTTCGAAGTGTAGAGATTGGTTTAATAGGACGGTGAAAATAGATTCAGATTTAGGCGATGCATGGGCGTATTTTTACAAATTCGAACTACTGAATGGTACAGAAGAACAGCAAGAAGATATAAAAAAGAGATGTATAGCCGCAGAACCTCATCATGGCGAAAATTGGTGCAAAGTTTCCAAAAATATAACAAATTGGTGTCTGAGTATAGACCAAATCTTAGTGCTAGTTGCAAAAGAGTTACCCATTCCTATATAAAACATACAAAAATTATCATGACACATCAAAACGCAGGTATTATAAACTTAACTAATATGTAAGTGTATAAATAAATCTGAAAAAACTCTGATTTCATATTCTTGTTTTTTTAATAGATAAGATATTTGTGTATATAACATTACAACCATTGGGCAAATTAGATATTTCGGAAAAAAAATTATATTGATTATTATTAATTTACAAAATTCAATATAATATACAATATCACAGAATTTCTTAATCATAATTTTGATTCTAAAATTGTTTTACTGATTGTTTTTTAAATAAATATTTTTTTATCTACCTTTACAGATTTAAAAATCCTTCCCCTCTTTCTCACAATTAAAGTGTAAGTGATAATGTACTCCAAACTGGTCGACTTTATGTCAAAAATGAAAAAAGTTGGAAAATTGCAGTTTTTTTATCGGCTTCTGATATCGACTCGCAATAATATATATAAATTTTATACTTTATATAAAATAAGTTTGGTTTGGACTAGGGATTATATATATGAACAAACAATATTTGTCGCGTTCAGCAGATTCAGTTGTTGCAGAGCAGATCCGTGAATGTTCGCTGCCATTGGTGTATTCTTTTAAATTATCTAATAGCAATGAGCGCTCATGGATCCGCTTCGCAACAGTTGAGTGTTAAATACGATCATTGTGTTCGTAGGATTAGCTTAGATATCTAATATAAAAAATTAATTAGTTATAAAATATATACATATATGTGCGTGCGATATTGATATAGTAGTGTGTACTGATATGTTACTGACACTTAAATTGTATGTTTGTGAGTCCTATTGAATTGACAAGTCCGGATCTACAATAAATATTTTAAGCCTTAAGAAATTGACCAATTACAATCGAATGCGAAGAGAATAATTGAAGATTCATTCATATCTTATGGCTTAAGACTTAAAAGACTTACAGATGGATTCAGTTCTTAGAGCGATATAGTTAACAAATATATTTCCTGGAAATATATTTGTTAACTATAAACCTTACATATAATTAGATAAAATCGGACGTTTCAGCTCCATTCGAATCATCCTCAGCGATGTCCAAATAATAAATTTAAATTAAAAAATTATTTGCAATGATTAAGTCCAAGAGAGCAGCCATTTGAGAAGCATCATTGTCAGTTAGTTTTCTAGTTAAATGAGCACTAAAGATTGACGTAGTGAATTAGAAATGATAAGCAGTGATAAAGATATGTAGAATTAATCGAAGAACTGACCAGCTGCAAACTATGAAGATAAAAATTTTTCCATAATTTACTTTAGATATGGTTTATATTGGGTCATTTAAAAAGTATCCGCGGTTTTTTGTCACTAGATGGTATTGATGTTCAACACATCAGTGATAAAAAACCGCGGATACTTTTTAGATGACCCAATAGTTTGCAACTCATGAATCCTTTGATTAGTTCTATCATCGACGAGATATTATTAAAGACTGTCAATCCTAGGCAAATTCGGCTGCATAAAAAAGGCCCCAAGGGCCCGGAAATAATTGAAAAACGCTAACATTATTAACAATTGATATAAATTTGCTATTATTAACATAAATATTTGGCTAATATATTACTAAATTCATGATTTTTTATTACATAAATGCTTCATAAATAAATATGCATATTTGTAAAATTATAATATTCCATATAATGTCGAAAAATACAATTTTTTCTCTGCAGTTATTTTTGTTGATAATCAAACTTTGACGATAACACTGAAATTACAATTTTAAAGAAAAATCGAGTATTATTGAGTTTTAAACACATATACACCGATACACGTCTACTAAACTACTAATAAATTACAAAATTATATCTTTATCACTGTATATGCTAATATATTTTATAGCATAGCATAACCATATATCCGATCGATGATAATGCCATCTGTGGTAATGCTTATAGCACTTATATTAATATATCTTTATCATTTGTAATTTATTACGTCAATCTTTAGTGCTCATTCAACACCTGCTAGACAACTAACTGACAACGATGCTTCTCAAATGTGAAATTGAAGAACCTCTCTCGGCTGCTCTCTTGGACCTAATCATTGCGAATAATTTTTTAATTTAAATTTATTATTTGGACATCGCTGAGGATTGCTCGAATTAACGGAGCCAAAACATCCGATTTCTAATTATATGCAGGTCTCCAGAAAATATATTTATTAACTCTAAGAACTACGTCTATTATTTTTACTTTCAATTGCCTGTCAATTAATTTATATTTATTTGCTATCTCGACAACTCAATTTAATTTATCTTATTTATACATTTTAGATTTAGAATTCCCTTAAAGCTCCTGAATAATTGCTGCGGCCGTCGTGAATCGTGACGTCAGAAGGAATAGAAATGCCACATTAATTTTTACAAATTTAATTTACTACTGACTGTTAGCGGGACAAAGATAGCCTCATTTTTACAAATATTTTAAAGTGATCTTAATTTGTTTTATCCAAATTGTCTTTATTTACAAATTTTTAGTATGTAACAATTTATATATGTATAAATTTATAGTATGTAACAAAAATTGTGTCATTTCTGACATCACGATTCAGTTTGGTCGCGGCGACTACTCAGGAGCCTTAATAATTTATTATAACAATTACTTCTAAATATTTATGTAATTTTTTTTTATTAAAAAAGACTTTTTATTTAAAAAACTTTTATTTAAAAATATTTCTTTATTTAATATTTTGTTCACTCTTTAATTTAATAAAAACTTTGATGACATAAAATGTCATAAAATATCATGTTATATAAAAAAAATTTGTCTCTTATCATTTAATTGTATTAATTATAATTATAATTAAATTGTATACAATTTGTAAATTTCCATGAAATATAAAGAAATTGTGTTTTTTTTCCTATTGTAAAATATATTATATATCATCTATGATTTAAATACGATCTAAAACTTGTGTTTTCGTGGAATAAGTATTTAGATACTTCTGAAATTCTTTATTAAGATAATTTTTTACAACTCTGATGATGTTGTCAAAGTTATCCTTTTTCTATTATTATGTACATATAATTGGCATAAATATATGTTTTCATATAATAAGAAACTTTTATCCTATTTTATTTTTAATAGAAAATAAGAAAAATAATAATAAACCTAGTATTCTAGTTTGAATATTGATACAGATAAAATTGACAGTAAGGACAGAAATAAAGATAAAACAAATCTGAAAAGAAGAGAAAGTGTATTACTAATGAGAATAAGATCTTTAGTTATTATACAAGATGATAACATTTATAATAACAGCGATATTGATAAAGAAGAAAATGATAATTTTGATGATATTTATAACTGTAATAGAGTTTGTTTAAATAAAAAGCTGTCAATTATAAAATATTTGAAAATATCATTTATTTCATTTTTATAATAACAGGCTTTAATTGATGCGAACATATCAACTTGAAATTCAGACCTTCAAATTTTATTTATGTATAGTTTGCTGTCTATCATGAGAAAAATTTTTATACATTAAACTGGTTTTTATAGATTTTATTATGCCTGTCACATACATCAAGCAACAGTAAAAATGGAAGGCAAAGAAAATAAACCAGGAATTTTAAGTTGTATTATAAAGGGTGAACTGTTTGATAATAATATTATCTGATAGATTTTATACCATGAACAGAACAAAGTAAATCTTATACAGATTTTTTGTGGAAATGAACCCATAAAAGAAATTGTTGTAACACATCACATTTTTAAAATTTACTTTAAAAGTATTAAAAAATGCTATTTTTAGGATTTTTAAAGGTTTAATTCTTTCAAAGGGATTCATTCTCAGTGACAAAAAGTCTGTAAAGATTTTGTCCCATTCATGGTCTATAAAAGTTTAAATTTATCGGTCAGTATAACTATTTATGATGTACTCACATAAATAATTTTCTCTCTAATCTTATTGTAATTATTTATTTTTAACAATACAAACATCGTATAAACCATTGATCTTATATTGTATATTAATATAGATTTGTAAATACAGGTCCTGGTCCAGTTTATAAATTACCAACATTAGTTGGCTACAACGGTCATGATCCATCTCGATATAGAAATCCAGCATATAGCATACGAGCTCGAACTGATATAAAGGCATCTGTGATAGGGCCTGGTCCTCATTACAATGTCAGAAATTTAACAAAATCTGGGTCAGATAATCCACCTGCTTACACAATCAGAGGAAGAAAAGCTTGGATTAGTGAGTATAAAATAGTGCTTTCCTAATTTGAAGCTTAGGAAAATAATATTAATATTTAATATGGCGATGAAGGTATGTAGTCGCCAGTTATGGCGGTGTATATTATGGCGATACGTCGTGTATGCAATACACTCAGAGTCTACTCAGCGGGGCCCCAGAGCTCATTATTGTTACTATCAACTTCCTCTGATTGGCCCATAAACGGTAGTCGGAAGGCAACTCTCTTTCGCCAGGTCGGTGGTGGCTCCGGTGGCGTATGCGGTGAGAGCTCCATTAATCTCTGCTTCTATGGTATCTCCCATTCGTTGCTCGACGTCTGCATGCCGGTGATCCGAGGCGGCATCACAGGCAGCAGCAAGAGGATAGCCGGAATGGCGACGTGTATGAGTCTGAGCACAAGAATTGTCGTAACACTTACTTAGAGACTTAAGTTGTAGACGTAAGTAGCTGATAAGCTTTGGCGTATGATGTATGATTTATTACCGTCTCTTGGAGACACGGTAATAAGTTGTACGTCATATGTGAAAGCTTGTGCGTTACTTACGTCACAATTTAAATTTAAGTAAGTGTTATGACAATTCTTGTGCTCAGATCCTATCTCCGGAACCGGCAGTCCTACATGCTGAGCAGTATCCTCAGCGGCCGTGTCGCTAACGCTGCGGTGAAACGTCGAGCGAGATGGGTCTCCATCTCGCTAGTAACGGTGAGCGTGGAGTCACTAGCATCTGCTGCTTCCGTTGCTGGCCACGCCTGCTAGTTGCTGCCGTTCCTCTGCGAGACCATGTTGGTTCGTTGTTGGCTAGCGTCCGCGCTGCGCCTCTGCTAGGTCGCGGCATCGCTGCAACTCTGCTGGTCAGCTGCTGCTGCTGCTGCTGAGCGGCATCTCTACTGATCGGCTACTGCTGGGCGGCACCTTTGTTGTCCAGCTGTGGTGTCTCCGTGGCTCTACTGATCAGCTGCTGCTGATGGGCTGTGCCTCCGCTACTGTCCGGCTGCTGCTGGGCACCTCTGCTATTCGGCTGCAGCGATTGCTGCGGTAATCTTGCCGGTAGCACAGTATATACAGCAACTCTCCTGATTTTATGTTGGTTAAAATGGAGTGTGCATGCGTGAAATAAGTAAATGAGTTGCCTCGTCTTTTTTCCTCTTTTTTTATTACTCTCTCTCTCTCTCTTTGTTGCTCTCTCTATTTAAATAATATATTTCAATGTTCCACTTAAACATTTGTCTTTCAAACATACATGGTTCAAAGTAGAAATTTAGAAAAAAGTATTGCGTGTATTGTCCATTTGGTGAAATGTTGTGTGAGAAATTGATCTAATTTTTGTGAAAAAGTGAACAAAAATAACATAGAAAACCGAGCAAGAAAGATTTCTTTTTATTTATTGTATTTTAAACATATTTTTTGGACATATATGTATATAAATTTCTTTTATATCAGCTTTCTCATAATATTTTCATAGATATAATTACATAATATTTCTTTATACAAATATATATTTTTGAGTTAATTTAATATCTTTCCTAATTTTTCTATATTTTTTCTTTATTTTTCAATATATTTACAATTTATTTTTATTAATTTTCATAAAGTTTCAATTATTTCATTGCAATATTAGGTTTATTCTCGTCGCATGCTCCAATATACTCCAATATGTATTATATTTCTACAATAGCACTTACTCACTTCAACGAATTCGTTGGATTGCGATGCGAATAAATCTAACGAGTTTTGCGAAGAATTTTGACAGAGTGAAAAGAGAAAAAAGTTTAAGTGGTAACCATGGCAACGCTAGGTAACTTACTTATTTCACATATGCGCGCTCCATTTTGGCCAACATCAAAGTTGCCGACAGAGAATTGCGCTACTGTATATACTGTATATACTGTGTCGATAGGATCTTCGCTCGTCTCGTAATACGATCATGTGGAAGGGATAACATGGTGTGTGCAAGCATCTTTCTCTGAATTTCCTCTTTGTTTATGAATATCGATAAGAGACTAAGAGGCTGCCAATTGTGTAACGTTTAAGTGTCTTAAATAATGTCTTAAGATGTTAATATAGCGGATTGAGTTATGATATCTTAAGGATCTGAACACAAGAATTATCGTAACACTTACTTTAGAAACTTACGTTGTAGACGTAAATAACGCACAAGCTTTGGCGTATGACGTACTCTTGGAGACACGACAATAAGTTGTACGTCATACGTGAAAGCTTGTGCGTTACTTACATCTACAATTTAAGTCTAAGTAAGTGTTACGACAATTATTCAGACCCTAAGATTGTACTTAAGACAGTCTTAAATGCAGAATTGACTATGAATACAGTTTGTTTCGCGTCGTGAAATAGGTATTGAATCTTTCCTTGTTTAACACACTTTATGTTTTTCTTTCTATAGAAAGAGAATACACTTTATGTTTCTCTTTCTATAGAAAATATAAAGTGCGTTAAACAAGTTCAGTACCAATTTCACGATACGAAGCAGGTCGTATTCATAGTCAATATTACATTTAAGACTGTTTTAAGTACAGTCTTAAGATGTCATAAATCAATCCGAGGACTGTATTATCTTAAGGCATTATTTAAGACAGTTTAAAATAAAAACGAACTGTGAATATCGCCCCAGCATTTAGCGTTTCACAGTTGGTAACCTTAGTCTCTTATCGAAATTCATAGACAGAAAGGGCATAGGTTCAGAGAAAGATGTTTGCAAATTGTATACACCATGTTATCTCTTTCACTATGAATATGATATAGATTGGTAGCAGTGTTGCGAATTCCGAGCCGCTTGCAACATTGTTATTAGCATGAAGAGAGCATAGATGACACACAACGCGCAAGTATACATTGATATGGACTCATCATAGTGTATGTATCTTCTTATGCCTCCTTCATGCTAGTAACCGTAACTGCAAGCGGTCCGGAATTTGCATCACTGCTTTGTAGCCACTGGTTACAACTTTGCTCGAGAGTGCAAGTGAGCTGCTCTCTTTCTCGCCGACCTTATATTGTATCTCCCGAGTAGATCTTGAGCGCGATTTTCGCTAGACGCGCCAGCCCCCTAGGGGTTGAGCTGCGGTACTCGCGCCTCGTCGCGCGCGCACGCGCTGCGACAAGCTCGCGCATAACTGGTTGTGTGGGTGACGTTCCTGTGCGGTGTAAGGAATCATCACTTAATAATATTAATATTTCTAGTGCCAGATCATGTTCCTGGACCCGGAGCATATTCTCCCGAGTTGTGTCCACCAATGAATCACAATCGTAGAGTACCAGCTTATAGTATCAAGTCACGAGGTGTGACAAAATTTCTAGATGAAGGACCCGGACCAAATTCGTACCTTTTACCGACATGCATAGGACCCAAAGTGCCTGATAAACCTGCTCAGAGTGCATTTTCTATGTAAAATGTGGACAGATCTGTTGTTATTTAATTGACAATTTTTAATTTACATTTTTCGCAATAGTTAATAAGATATTAATTACCAAAAATTACAAATATTGGTCTTGAATAATTTTTTACTCAAATACTATCAACTTTATAGAAAAGCTGCAAGAGACAAAAAATCATTTGTTTTCTTCTCATAAAGTTTTGAGAATTTTTTCAGAATTTTTTCAGAATTTTTTAATACCATATGTTTTCATATTGATAAAAATAAGAAAATGCAGTACTAAAAAGTTGATAAAACATTTTGAAAAAATTCTTACAGTTCTGAGAAAAAAATATAATTTTGTCACTTGCAGTTTTTCTGTAAAATTGATGATATTTGAGTAAAAAATTATTCAAGACCAATATTTGGCAATTTTGAGTAATTAATATACTTTGTTAACTTTGCGAAAATTACTTTCCAACTCAGTTTAGTCCACTCTATCTACACAAAAGCGATTGTCAAAAACCCTATGTGGATTTTGTCCCAGAATAATATTTCATGTGTTAGTATAGTGGACTAAATTGAGTAAAAAGTCTTCTACTATTTTGCAATTTTTGGAATGATTAATGAGATATTAATTTATGGAATTAGTCAAATTCGATCTACCGCTGAATACAAGCACGCGGTGAAATAAGACCACCCAGAGAGACACGTTCTTCGTCACTAGGTTGTTTATAAGCGACATTGACATTAACATGCCTAGCAACGGCGGACGCACACTTCATTGGGCGGTCTTATCTCGCTGCCCACTTGCATTGGGCGATAAGTTTAGGCAAATTTAACTATTTTCATAAATTAATCTCGTTAACCATTGCGAAAATTGCAAAATAGTAGAGGACTTTTCGACTCAGCTTAGTCCATTCTATCACTGCGAAAGTTTTGTAATTAATTATCAAATACACTGTATACATATACATATGTACAATATATATGCAGAGTGTCAGAATGACCGCCAAAATATTTCGTTTGCTGGTAGAGCAAACTAAACTATTATAAGTCGATAGTATTGTACTTGAGTAAAAAATTATTAAAAACCAATATTCGGCGATTTTTAGTAATTAACATCTTGTTAACTACTGCGAAAATTGCAAAATGAAGACTTTTCGACTCAGTTTCGATCCAGTCAGAAATGATAATGGAATCGACATCGAATCGATGTCGATTCGATGTCGATTCGATATCGATTTCATTATCATTTTTGACTGGCTGGTTAGTCCGCTTTACCAGCACAAAATATTTGCAGTCATTCTGGGACATCCCGCATATATATGTGTATACAGGGTGTAGAAAAAGTCCCGGACTCCTTATCTTAAAAATATCTTGAAAAGTAATCATTTTTGAGAAAAATGTTTTATACAAAAGTTGTAGGGTTGAAAATGACCTATTCTATTGACTGACCTTATCAGTTTGACCTTGAATGGCCACCAAGAGCCACCAAGATCATGTCAAGGTCAAATCGATTTTTTTAAAAGAAACACCCTATTTTTGATTTTAGAATCTAATAGCTGAGGTCGAGAGCTTTCCAAAACACTATAATAAAGCCTCTTTTTAATTAGTACTTTTCAAGTTATGAGAGTTGAAAGTCACTGAACCGCCACGGCATTAGCATTACCTAAGCTAACGTACTCATATCCCTTCTTTAATGATGCGAAAATGGGATGGTCATAGGAGGTCTTACGCAAGCGACAAGACTTTTTAATCAATGTTTTAGAAATAAAGACAATGGTATATCTAAATTAACTGTCATTCGTTTGAGCATTTGTCATTCCTTTAATCCAGCTCGCTTTACCTACCAATTTTTAGTTACTTTCTCGGCTAGACTCCACCGGGAACTTCGTCAATTACATCTCTGAATAGAAAACATTTTTAACTTATTACATGCAAAATTGATATCTCTAGAATAAGACAAGAACAAGTAAACAAAGATAAAACAAAAAATATTTATTCTTAAATTACATCATAAAAAGTTAAAGAATGAATTGCAATGTGAAAAATCGCATTAGATATATCATATCCCAGTATGGCGAGCTAGGATTAAAAGAATATTACATATTATAGCAAATATACTAAAATACTTGGCATCCCTCCGCAGTCTGAAAATATGCTAAACGATTATAAAAACTTAAGACTGAATTTCTGCAGAATTCGCGAGGCATGATTCTAAATTCATTTATTATTCGTTGACGTAAATCATTAAGATTTCGAGGTTTTGTATTATAAATTTTTCCCTTTAATTATCTCCACAAAAAATAGTCGAGTGGATTTAGATCAGGCGATCGTTCTGGCCATTCAATGTAATCCCTTCTTCCTATCCACCTATTCGGAAAAACTTCATTCAGATATTGGCGTACTCGTAAATCGTAATGAGGTGGCGTCTTGCTGGAACCAAATATTATTGAAGTTTTATCGAGCGATGTTTCGGATTGCCGGAACTATTTCATCTTGAAGCATAGCTAAGTAATTGTCAGCGTTTAAATTATCTTCAATAAAGAAAGGTCTAATAATGGCTTCATTTAAAATTCCAGCTCATATGTTGACTTTTTACTGATTCTATGTGCCTCGTACACATACATCCAATGAGGATTTTCATCGCTCCAATATCTGCAATTATGTCGATTTACAATCCCGGTTAGCTCAAAAGTAGCTTCTGAAAAAATAATGTTGATTACAAATAAAGATTTTTATCGATATTTAACATCATACTTTCTCAAAATTCAATGCGACGGTCAAAATCATCTTCACATAGTTCCTGCGTCAGATGGATCTTATATGGATGAAATTTCTTCTTTTTTAGAATTTTATGAACTGACATAGGCTCGATGTCATGTTGTGCAACTTTGCGAATTAAATTATGCGAATCTTCAATAAAAGACTGTAGAACATTCATTATCAGGATTTGTCGCTATTATTGGTCTACCTTATCTATTACGGTCTTTTACAAGACTCATTTCTTCAAAACGTTGTACAATCCGAATAACAGTCGATTTAGATATACATTGTATATTCTCATTCCTAAAAGTTTGATTGAAGTTTGAGTTCTGTCACATATGCGTGAGACCTCCTACGATTACCCCATCCTCGCATTATTAAAAGGGATATACGCTCCTATTCTGTAAGCATTATAAAATATTTTAAATAAATACTTTATAAACAAAGATAACTATGTGGCGATAAGCAATCTCAGAACGGAGTATCACGAAAAAGTATACCTTCGCAGGTCACAGAAAGAGTAAACTTGACAGGAGAAATCTCTAACTTATGTAGTCTCTAGCTTTGTTGAAAGGGTGGGAAGGAGGGAAAGGGGATGGAAAGAAGTAGGAGGAAAAGGAGGGGGAGAAGGAGAGGATAGAAGGGAGGAAGAGATAGAAATACAGACATTCGCGGACATGACTCACAAATCCAGTCGGGCAATCTCTACATAATACTTTAGATAATGCTAATACCGGCAGTTCCGTAACTTTCAACTCTCATAACTTGAAAAGTACTGATTAAAAAAAGGCTTTATTATAGTGTTTTGGAAAGCTCTCAACCTTAGAACTATTAAATTCCAAAATAAAAAATAGGATGTTTCGTTTAAAGAAATCGATTTGACCTTGATTTGACTTGGCGCCATCCAAGGTCAAATTGATAAGGTCAGTCAATAGATCATTTTCAACCTTACAACTTTTGTATGAAACATTTTTCTCAAAAATGATTACTTTTCAAGATATTTAAGAGGTCCTGGACTCTTTCTACACCCTGTATACATATATATATATTTTATATA
>NW_011627462.1:71690-98672 GCF_000204515.1 Acromyrmex echinatior | reverse complement strand
AGAGAGAGAGAGAGAGAGAGAGAGAGAGAGAGAGAGAGGCCTATCCGTTCCCTATTTTTACGACCGAGCTCCAACTGCGCCTCTGAGGTACTCTCAAAATGCGTTTGACCGTGCCTCATCAGTTACATTTAAACCGGGCACATTTACCACGCCTACTTTTTTGAATCCTTAAAATGTTAAGTGAGCTTACACCAGACGTTTTATATTCTAGGTCTACATCAGTGAAATGCGAACCGCCGGTGTTACTCTGCGATTTAAAGGCGATAAAAAAGTGTTCTTGCTTGCAATCATTTGCATAATTCTCAGGATGTTACTAGGATCAGTGATTGCATTCATTGCAGATGTAGATGGAAGATAGAAAAGTGAAACAGTCTCTTTGAAATTTAAAATAATATACATTACTTCAATGCTGAGATCTTATTTATATTATAAATTTTTTCGCAGTTACCATAATACAAGTTTAAATTGAAGTATTATTAGTTTAGCTGTGAGGTTAATTAAATATAACTAATTTTTGATATATTTGATTTGATTTTAGTTTTGTAAATTTTATCAAATATATTCTTGTGATTTCAAAGTCGTCACGAGAAACATGAGAAAAACACGGATATGGCCTCTTTATTTCAATCTTCCACATAAATTTGATTGTACGAATCAGTCACTATCCACTCTTCGAAGAGGATGAAATAACATCCTGCTTCTCTGATCAATTCTTTTAAAGTACCACTTCTGTGAGTTTATCCAGAGCCCCATCCCTTGTTTGTTATTTTCCACAAGGGTCGCGTAAAGTATCAATAGAATGGTCGAAATTGCTATAAAGAAAAAGTGCGAGCCTACCTAGTCGGAAAACCTGCCAAGAAACGATCAGCCTATCCTTATTTATATTGAAGGAAGGAGAAATTGTCGTAGAGACAAATCCAGGAATAGATCCACGTGGAGGGAGGGATGTGGAGGGTTTATATTTGGAGCGTGAAGTAAAGACGTACAATTTCGTGGATGGAGTGTGTTGGAGAGTCGCGAGATGGTCCCTATCGTGGAGATTTCTTACAAGAAGAAACTTCGGAGGATCCTTAAGACTCTGTTGTCTTTATTATTAAAATGAATAAGCACGTTAATCGAGTCTTACAAATTTAGACCAGAAACACAACAATTGTAATTAATTTTCAGTTTAGAATAAATTTCTTCGTTTTTCTTAACCATTCTTATTATTCGCACTGAGAGAAAAATGTTTGGTATTTGTAACTATAATTACATATTACTACAATTATGATTATTATTGCTATAATAATAAAATAACTATAATTATAATTATTACAACCATAAAATAGAAATTACTATAAAAATGATTCAAGTGACTATAATTTTATAGTTATATTTTGGGACAACCATATTTTTTATGGTTGCCTAGAACTATATACATAGTTACTATTATTATTATTATAGCAGTATTAATCATAATTATAGTAATATATAATTATATTTACAAATATAAAACATTTTTCTCTCAGTATGCGATAAATATTCGGTTTGTTTTTTATTCCCTCTTTGAATTGATGCACATAGTGCAATAAATAAATAAAAAAAAAAAATGAAAGAAACGAACTTACATTTGTTTCGCTTCAACTTATTGCACCGTGTGTACCAGTTCAGACAGTGGAAGAATAAATAGAGACCTAATGATAAATTAAAATTTAAATATTCTTACTAATATATATATGCGACGTTTAATTCAAGATAATACCTAATTCTTTCTCGTTAACATATCGTTTCGCTGTCTCATTACAAGACGAAAAGTGGACCAAACCCACAATTTTGCACGGTCTACTTTAAACACGGCGCCGTACATGTATCCCATAATTTATCAGATCTGCTTTACGCACAACTTCGTGTTTAAAGTGGATCTTACAAATTACGAATTTCGTCCACTCTCGCGCTTCAAAATACTTAATCGTTCCATCGCATTGAAACAACATGCACACGCACGAGAGAACACGTCGCGACACGTGTTCAGGATGCCGGAAAAAAAATACATAGCATCGGAAGGGGATGCAAGAAGATGCATCGGCCTGCTCGAGACGTTGTTAAACAAAGTTGTATCTTGATGAGACTCGTCGCCGAGGCAAATCTCTTCCGAGAAAGTCTTTCTTTAGAAAGACCCTCTCGGGCAACCTTGGTACTCCGGTACTGTGGAACATAAATATCATGGGCGTCAGTTTCAGACAATAACGAAGGATGCACCAAGCTATTTTTACACCGAGCCGCTATTCGAAAACGGTACGCCTTCGTACCTATTAAATAAATTGTACCGATCGCCAGGCGCATTATCGTGACCCAATTAGTATTCTGATTTATCGGAAGTGGTACCTAATAAGACCGTTAGCGTCTCGAAAGTCTTATCGTCGTCGCCCGAGGCGTTCCTATTATTATTAGAATTATTATAGTGAAAATATGAAGGTACAAGGAATTATTGGGTGCACGGTTGATTGCATTCCTACGAGGCATTTAATTAAACTCAGCCTTTTTTCAATCAATTCCACTTCTTTTAATTTTATATTACATTATTGAATGGTACACGTACACTACTACTCAAAAGTATTTGCCCATCTCGATTCTTGTGTCTTTTTTGTACGTCTAAATTCCGTTCTGTATCCTTTTTATTATATAATAAAATGTAAAATTTTGAATCATCAATTCATTATTATTAAGTCTAACATCTAGAAGATTATATAGGAAAGAAGATTGAAATTCACTCTTTTTCATTTAATTAACTCTCAACTACAACATGAAAACTACATTAAGTTTCTAAAATCATCCTATTTGAAATACAGAATGGAAGTAAACCTCTGTCTTACGATGATAGAAGATTTAAAGTTCTTTTACCTAGAATTTAGGACCTCATAGTATCAATCGTACAGATTGTAGAGTCATCCAAAATTTCGGATTCAATTCGTTGTGCTGTTAAGAGCAAGGGATAAATCGTTGACCAAAATTATGTACGTCAATGTCTACTAATGCCTAGTAATGTCCAAGTAATGCCCAATTTTTATGCTTATTAATGTCCTAATAATTTCCATTAATACTCTAGTAACGCCCATTAATGCCCTAATGTTCTGAAAGAAAAAATTGACTGCTGCAGCAAATTAAAAATGCTATGCCATATTCAGCCAATCTTTTCTTTCAGTACAGTAATAACCTCATATCGCTTCTAATATACAATTCTTTTAAATAATACCCTTAACAGTTTATCCCTTGGTTAAAAATTAAGGAAGACAGAGTGAACTTAAAATACTTTTGAGTGATAATGTATATTATTTAATTTGATTGTTGTTTATAACTCACCAGAACCACAATTAGAGACATGACGTAAATTTGCATACGTTCACCATCATCTGTTTACGTTCGTAATATTTCCTGTTAATATACCGCGCAAACGTGATTGTAAATTGGTTAAGAGAACTTCCATTTGTCGCACTACATAGCTGTAGGATGATGCGCACATATTTATCAGGTAATTAAAATTCTCCGTATAAAAGCAATCGTATCTCGCTGAAATATCTATAACATAAAGTATCCGTAAGAGTATCTCTTTGAACCGTAATATCGCATTCCATCGTGAAGTTTATCGCGGGAAATATCTGTCCCGGGTTTCATAGGTGCGTCGTGACTTCCGAGGATTAACATCTTAGAAAGTAATCTCCATTAGAGCTCGCTATCAACGTGCACGAGCTTGATGACTATCTTGATATGAAATCAACTGGTGCATGGCGAAACTTCGCTTTTAAGTGAAAACTTCCATTGAGGAAATTTTCATTCATTAATCTCCGTACATTTAACATCCTGTGTCTATGTATACGTGTATCAATCAGAAAAGTTCCGAAGTGTTTTGGCATCTATAATAAGTTAATTGCTGGAATTCCGCGTTTGCGCTGACGCGGTGCATCGAGGAGTATTAATCAGAAACGTTCCACTTAACGAGATTAGCGCAGATATTTCTCTATCTCCTGCTCCAGAATTCCACGTCGAACGAAAATTGCAACGGATAGTTCTCGGATTGTTTACTGCGCCGTGCAAAGTTTCAAAGTTATTACGCTTTGCCGATACAATCCCGATCCATCTTCATCCGCGTGTTCCCACGAATAACGCGAGCTCCGAAGTTCCCGGGGCACGTGAGAAATCGAGATTGAATCGTTCCGCTTGGGAAATTAATTGATTTCGATCTATTAAACCGCGACGTCGGCCGAAGGCTCGTCGATACCATCGCGTGCTCACGTACGTGCTAATACCGTTATATTACGACATCCGCGCGTGTAAATGAAGGTGGGTATCGAATTCGCGCGCGAGCCCTCCGGCCTGAAAGCGGGTTAACCTAATGCCCTACGAATTAATTACTACTGGGTATAGAGATTGAAAACCGATAGATTCCCGGCTCTCTTAACGATGCTTTCGATAACGGCGGAAACCTTAAATTCATTCGCGTGTGGTAATTCGGCCGAGGCGGACGTGTTCTTGCTCCGGTCTAAATGTGTTGCATCATCTTTAATTTTGGAAAGTCTTAAGTTTCCAATGAAACTTAACTTAAGTTTGTCCCGCACATTTACATTTTCTAACTTCATAAATTGCATTTTCGTTTACAATTCCAACTTTGTAACTTTCCGACAACATGAATTTTAACTTTTCCGTCAGCAATAGGGGTTTTCTCTTCGAGAAATAGAGTAAACTTTGGAATATGAATTTGGATTATATAGGGCGATTCCTAAGAAGGTATAGAAAATTTAAAGGGAAGAAATATTCCTTGGTTATTTTCCCGCTTATTTTAGAAAGAAAAGGTCCCGTGAAGATGTGTCTTAAAGTGCTTTGTTTTCAAATGCTTTTCTTACCCCCACAAACGTCCTTTGTGGATCTAAAAATGTTTCATTGATATTGGAAAATTATTCTTAGCATCTCATGTAAGCACACTAAATTAAAATATCTCTAAGCTTTCTGGATTTTTTAAATTTTCATATTTCCTTTCTCAATTTTGACGTTCTATATTTTAAAAACAAAACATTTTAGGACATATATTTATAGAATCTTTTCTTCATAAAATATAAGTAAAACATATTCCATTAAATTTTTTACACTTAGAAATCACCCTGTACAAAAATCTGAAAAAATTCTGATACATTTATCGAAGCTCTAACAACGAGTTTTTACCATCATAAAAATCAGATGACATTTTACTTATTTTTTACAAGTTTAAATTCACTTACTAAAATTCTTACAACCAAGATATTGATGCCTCTTTTTAAAGACTCAATTGACAGCATCCCAATTCTGTAACTTTCAACGCCAGTTCGGTATCGTTATATTGTCGTTGTATAACTTTTTCATCAAGTATAATACCTGCACAATGATAGTATAACGATATCGACATTGTCATTAAGAGTTATAGACTCAGGTTTCTGCGGAGGATGTATTGTAGCCGTATCAAACTTCATTTGGAAATCAGGTATCATTAAACAAAGAATCAAGTCGACACCAACTAGAAAGTAACATATCCATTGCCACTCACTCAACAATGTAACTATTATGTGATACCATGTATTATATTACATATACGTAATTAGTTAAATGCGAAATTATAACATATGCAGATATTATATTACTTTTAGTGGATATTGAAGAATTAAGAAAACGAACAACGTGCCTCTGATACATACTTCGATAACCGGTCTCTGTCGGATTAATCGTCTTCTCGATTTGTTTCGCGTCGTATATTTTTCATTCACGTCAATTACGTTGCGCATAATTTACTTAATAAGTACCATTTCGCAAATTGACGTTCGCGTTATATATTCACGAAAGAAAAGACAGTGAAGAAAAGAAGAGAAAAGGAACCTCAGGATAATTCATCTCTGGGGCGCGAATAACGCCGAAGTCCAGCGGAAGTCTGTTTCGCGCTAGCGTGATTTTCATTGGCAAACAATTCGTCCGGCTTCGTGTTAAACTTCACCATTTGTTCAGTGCGAATAGATAAATGGGACACACGATCTTCGGCGCTTCCTCGTGCGATCGATCCGACTCATCCGCGCCCACGCAATCCATCGGAGCAGAGTAGTGCACGGTAGTCCTCGTTCTCTCTTTATCCTCCTGTGGGATCTCGCCTTGTGACATAGTATCTGTCAATCCCCGGACGCACAATGTATTCACGCACCGCGCGATACCGATCCGCTAACGACGAGTAATGGATATTCACGGCTGCGCTTGAATTCATCGCGATTGCTTATCGAAAATCGCGTCGCGGTTATTAATCGCGCGCGACTCGTTCTTCTCTTGCTCGCAAGGGCATCACGGTGAATCTCATCCCGTTAGTTCTTTCAACGATAGTTATGCAAAAAAAAGGCGGAAATAAATTACACCGCTCGTTCGATCTAATATCGAATAGGATAAGGTGGTGCAATTTCGAAAATGGCACAATTCTGAACGACATAAGATTTGAATCCAATTTTGAGGTTCAAGTTTGATAACTTTGATCTCATTGTGCAGAGTACTAAAAAATATCATCAAATACTGGGAAAAACCAAACTTCTCGAATCTCGAAAATTGGATTCAAATCTTATGTTTCATTCAGAATTGTACCATGTTCGATATTGTACTATCTTATCTTAAGAGAAAATTTTAGAATTACGTTTGTTAAATAATTTTTACACAGACAAGAATAAAAAACTGAAGCTGAATAATACTAATAATCACAAATTAAATTTACAAACAATTTAATATTATTGCTGCAAATAAGCAATCTTAGAAGGCAGTTAACGATTCGATGCTAATAAGCATCTTAAATATTTATTTAATTTTTAATAATTTTATTTAATAATTATTATTTTATTTTATTTTTTAAAAATATTTACGGTAGAAAGTAGAGAATAAATCACGCTAAGAATCTGTTTCAAATAAAAGTTTTAATTCTAAAGAGGAAATTTTAGATCGCGCTTCTTCAGATAATCACGGATTCGGCACTTGTTGCGATCGAAGGTAGATAAAGCACGATGTAGATAGATTAGAGACAGCGTGTTCAGCGTACCTATTCGACCGATATCTAATATGCTACATTTCTCGCGATAGCTTCCAGATGTGTCGACGCGAAATAATTTTTGGCCGACGTCCAATGTGAGGTGCAGAAATTGGGCTTCTAAACGAAAATCTAGCTTTCGAAAATCGAGCACGTAAGGGTAGATCGACGATATTCGGCTGTCGCCGTTTCTCATACATGTTTCGGCGACCTCGCTGCGAAAATCGCTGACGAAACGATAGAGATCGCGCGAGTTTTCAGCGGAAACGACGAAGTAGACGGGTGTCAAACATTTATTTCTGTCAAACCCGGGTAGTGAGTAGTTCGGTCGAACGTCCCAGATCAGATTCGTGATTACACGGGCGTGTAAAGGCGGGGTACACGTCCTACGTACTTCCTATCGATCGATAAGACGTTAGGAGGAGCGCAACGGCGTCTTGCCGGAAGAGCTACCCGCCGACGAGAGAACACCTTTTTCCCTCGGTCGCCGTTATCAAAGTCAGAACCCGGAAAAATGATAGTGTATTAACAACATTAGCCGATAGCAGTTTCATTGAAAATAATCTTAAAACAAATTTAAGCAAGAGAGGGCTCTAAATGAGAGTCAGGCGTGGTAAGAAAGCACTCAGATTACTAAAGATTTTATAATAAGTCATATTTACTCAATAAGTCAATTATTAAAAATTATACGACGCTTTTCTCTCCCTACTACAATGTGCTGCTCCAATGTTTCGGTTTCCAATATTTAAACTATCTTCAGCGATAAAAAAAACCAAACACATGAAAAATAAAATCTAAATAATGTAAGAGACACATAATTTTTCAATCTGCGTTTATAGGGGAACATCACTGTGATAGCCAAAAAAAGTTATTTTTTGTGAATTTTTTTTTGTGAAAACTAATAGCTTGTATGAATTATTGTATTTATACATTCAAAATATATACATTTATAAAGTTATTGGAAAAAATTCATTAAATAATATTAATATTTCTAGCTTCAGTGTTCATTGCACCTCGTCTAGAAAAACATGGGTGCACAGTTCGTGCTGCTCTGAACGAGAGCTCTAAAATAAAATTTTTGTTTAACAATAACAATAATTATGTTAGGATTCTCGAATTTTAAACAATACAAAAGGATAAATATAGTAGGCTAATGAGAGTCAGCAACGATAAACGACGTAATTATTTAGTGAATAATCAGATGTTAGATTGATTTCTTTTTTATTTTGAACGTTTCGACTCACTTTGGGGTCCTCTTCAACAAGAATGATACAAATATAATTAGTTCACATGTCCATAATGTTTAAGTCACTCGCAAATTGACAAAGATGCAGCGTTCTTAATCATCACGGAACATGAAGTATTGCACTGAAGCTTTGTTTAACATGTTAAAATTTAAAAAATAGAAATGTTAAAATCAAATATAAAGATCACACGTTTTTAGAATACACGTCCGTGTACGACGATGTGTCACTTAAATAACACTTTTTTAAGTTTTAACATGTAAATGTAATTTTAGTTAAGCGTGTTGATTTTTTGATAAAATAATTTTAGACAAAATGACGCTGTTTTAAAAAAGAGGTTGCAAAAAAATCGTTACTTTTTTTATTGTTTTTCAAAAGCTAATAATCCGATTAAAGAATTGGTTAACTGAAGACAATTTTGTTGTAAACATTCTGTCCAAAATTCAAATCATTCAGATAAAAATTAGCCGAGATATGTGAGCGCCCAGTTACGAAGACGTGGTTTCGAGAAAAACATGTTTAAAGTTTTACAACCGATTAGTTTATACATCTGATCACGTGCTACTCCATCATACTATAGTTTCGTTACGAATTTTAACATAACATTTTTTATTTAGGGACATATTTTTAAGAAATCAAACATTACAAAAATGCAAAAAAAAATCGATTTTTTTAACCCATCACAATGGTGTTCTCCCTTAAATAATCAAATAATATAAACTAGAAGAACTCCCGATGCTTTAAATAAATTAAAATAATAGGGGGCTACAGAAGAAATTTAAAGTTAAAAATAATCTTGTTAATTTTCAATGACACACTGAGAATAATTTCTGGTTGAAAATGAAAGAACCAGAAGATCCTGATCACATAAGAATTCCGGTTATATCTCCACTAGAATTATAATAGATTCAACCAGAAAATACTAATTTTTTCGTTTTTAACTAGAATTCTAATTAATGCAACCAGACTCTCCAGTGCAGTAATAGTAAAACAAATAAAAAAAATTGTGTAGCTCTTGTTTTAATAAAACGTTATTTGTTTCATTAACGCTCCGTCGACTATGTGGAATTTTTGCATCGTCAGCAATCTAGGTCTTTGAATTTTAGCATGCAGATTTTTATATTGGATTGAATTGTAAGAAAATCCAAAAATTCTTGCATACTTGAAAAAGTTTCAATAAATTTTTACTATCATAGAAGTCGGATTGTATTTCTTATAGATGTAAATTTTTATCTACCAGAATTTACAATCAAAATATCAATTGCACCTTTGAAGTCCAACTTGAGTAAATAAATATTTATTCGATTAAAAAAAAAGATACTTAAATTTATTATAAATATCATTTTTTAAATTTAATAATTATTTGTTTACTGTAAGCAAATAGTTCCATTGGTACTATCTAAATAAATATTTATTAAAATTTCATAAATTTTTTTCAGTTTCAGTTTATGTTTTATTCAGTGCACAAAACGCTTCTTTGATCAAATTCTCCGTCACATATAATTTCAACAGACTTGTAGGTATGTCAGAACATTTTCTTCATGTTTTTAACAATCTTAGCAAAAAAGGATTTTTCAACATACAAATGTAAAAAGATTTTAAGCAGTTTAGAAAAGTCGATTCAAGTTTTCTCCCACACAGTTGGGACAAGCACGTTGCTACCCTCCTTTTATTATTAATCTCTGTTCTTCTCCGCTTTGCTTCACGAAGAACCTTGTATAATAATGAATAAGACCGAAGAATTATTGATAAGACCGTGTACAAAATGAGAACATGGTAGTAATGAAGATAACGAAGAAAAGGAATGAAAAGCGAACGGCGAATTGCTCCAATTACGATTACCTTTGGGAATCTGAATACCACGAGAATCTTATACCGGCGTTTTTATATAGTTGTTTGTAAGTTGCCTGTTTTGTGGGACATTAATACGAAAAACTGACATGGAGTCGCGCGGTATTCGGGAGAGATGTGAATTTCAATGTCGTTGAATTCTTTTATAAGTTCCGGAATACATTTCTATCGCGCGATAAGTTTTGTCTCCTTTCGCAATTAGTTTGAATCGCGTCTTCGTAAACAAAATTGCTTTCGACGGAAGTTATTTTAACGCTCGACTGTGTTTTTACCGTTTAATGTACATCCACGAGAGGCAGATTTCGCTAGCAATATATTTATAGCATCCTCTGTAATCTGATATTTGCCAATTTTATTCCCTAATTGATATAATAAAACACGCCGATAATAAACAATTAACCTGTTTATACAAATCTTTTTTTTTTATTTTAATTTGAAAAAAAACCCAATTGTATTGTTCGCGGAGGAAAAAGAGCTAAAATATATCGAATAATTCAATTCCCTTTAATTTTGAATTTATTTCGCGATGACTTGTTTCGCCGGTATATGCAAATCCAATCTCACGACAGGCATGACCAGTAACACTTAATTTACATCCAAAACTGCACCGATCGATGATAAATATATTCCCTGGTAAATATCTCTGATATGGAATTCCACACCTATCAAATTTCGAGCGTGCTTTCCATTCCATGCCGATCATACCGCGAACATCATACATTACAGTATCGTTGCAAATGGTTAAATACGAACTGGAAATTACAGTTATCATGTTAACACATTCGACGAGGAACCAAAATTCGTATTTAATACGGGTCATTCCCGCATGTGCAAGTCACAAATTTCATGTTTATGTATAAAATGATAATTAAACAAAAAAAATGAAATGATAATTAAATGAAAAAAATGTACATATATACACAAATGCGGTAACATTTCATTTCCTGCACAATGTTATTTACATTTCTAAAAATTCCGTATAAAAACATGTTATATGATCATTATACATTATTTTAATTATATTTTATTTTATAAATATAATTTAAAAATTATTTTAAAAAGATGAAAAGACTATTTGACTTTTTCATTTTAATAAATTTTATCATACCTTTTTATAATTTTTATTATAGTTACTTTATAATATGCTTTGTAATTATTTTACATTCAAGCTTTATTAAACAGCTTTATTAGTTTTATTAAACATAAGATAGTAAACAATAATTTGTTTATTATCTTATGTTTAATAAAACAAATAATAACTGATCATGTATTCTGATTCAACTAGTATTTGTTGGACGGAAGCGATGCATCTCGATTACCAATTATTAATTCAAATCGATGATAAGCTAAACAACACACACACACACAGAGAGAGAGAGAGAGAGAGAGAGAGAGAGAGAGAGAGAGAGCGCTCTAGAATTCCCGAGAATCCTCTCAAGCGCTAAAAAACAATACATGATTGAGCAACGGAATAAATGAAATTTAACCTACATAAAATAGAAGTGCAAAAATAAAGATAATAAAATATTAAAATTTTATAGAAAAAAATAAACGAAAAATGCCAGAAGGAAAGAAGAAACGGAAAAAGAAACTCACGAAAGAATATTAAGTACATTCATTGCAATTCAAGCAATAGGAAATACACGACAATGCAAAAAGTAATTCACAGCATGATACATTTATTCTCATCAAAATGGAATTCGCAGCTTCGCGTATATACGTATATACGTATATACGTGTGCATACGTATCTACATATAATGTGCACACATGCAGATTTATGTATAAGCGCATGTAATTAATAGATGTATCCTGACATCCTGCAAACTTGTGTTCGCTTTAAACACAGCGCAATATTTGTGATATTAAAACTCATACCTTTTATTTACATACCGTTATAGTTGATTCGTGCACTTTCTCATGTCTACTCGATTAATAATATTTTAATATACATAAATAATTTCTTTTTTTCCCTCTCTGCCACTCCAGTTTGTAATTTAAAATATACAGTGATATATATTAACGTATTATTAACGCGCGATATATGTATACTAACACTTTTATTTATATGAATGATTAATGTTCGAGTGCATCCGTAAATTGTGATATTACTTCATTACAAATTCAAGATATAATTAATTGATAAGCTTAATTTGACATAAATTATTGCCGTAATTATAATGTAAATTAATACATGTCTACTGCATTAGTTAGGATGCTGAACGCGACGTGATATTTTATAAAAAGAATAGGACAATTTATGATATTTTATCATCAAATTGCGATCCACTTTGCTGTATGTAACAAAAAAGAGTTGACGATATGGGTGATAACAGTATAACGTATAGAATCAGCCATATCATACGTGACTCCGAAACAATACCTATCTCTAAAAACGAAAAGATAAAGGACATAAATCACGAACGCCTGAAATCGTTAGCGATTGATCGGCCTTACTTTTTTACATTAGGTAAACCAAACAAAAATTTGTCAACATGTATAGTCTTATGACATGTCTACTTGTAACGTGAAACCGCTTTTGTTGTTTGACGTAAATATTTTGTAATTATTATATACTGAAGATGGCCTAATATGTGTGTATAAGACCGAAACGTTTATGTATTTAATTATGTGAAATTAGATTATAATGTTGTGTAATCAAATATAATCAATCGCTAACGATTTCAGGCGTTCGTGGTGCCCTTTATCTTTTCGTTTTTAAATTCCGACCACGTATCGACATTCATTGTTTAATATTTATCTTCTTAAGCAAGATCGATTACGTGGATAATAATGAAACAACACAAGAAACTCGGCGAGAGTTCTCACAAAATTAAATATTAGAATAGTTCGAACTGGAAAAACATGACGATCGAAGACCGGTCTTGAATATTCATAAATAGGTCGCGCGCGATTACTTCGGCGATTACTTCCAGAAATCCCACTACGAATTGGCCGCTGCTTTTACGGTAACGTTGCACTCGGGATCGAATTGCGTTAAATATCGCGCTTTCAGGGCGCGTTGAAGTTGAAGCTTCGGCGAAGCTCGAGGCGAATTCGAAACGTTGTTAACCGTGCAAGCGTGAAACTCAGGAAAGAAACCTGGCACTGCCTCGGTTCGGATTCGATTCCGATTCATTGCGTTCGCACGACTCATTGCACCGCATTCAATTCAAACTCTCTCTCTCTCTCTCTCTCTCTCTCTCTTTCGGAGATTTCTTAGCAATACTTTCTCTCTCATAATTTTTTATCTAGATACGTTGATATACATGCGTTAATGCGTCATTAGATAACAGCTACCGTCTAATCGCGAAATCAGAAGTCGCCCAGTGGAGAGGTCCCTCAAAATTCACTTCGAAATTTTATCGATGTTTTCCCTAATATTTTATGTAGGTTTCATAATCAATCATTAGAGTTGACGTCTATTATTTCGTCCGAAAAGATTTATCAGCTTTACTAGTCTTACTACTGTCGGTTTCGCGTGTAAAAAAAAAAGAAATTCGTGAAAAACGACTAAGCTCTTATTTTAATTCTTAATACACGCGATTGGGTCATTCATTCTACGTATTTTTTTTTTACACTAACAAGGAAATCTTGCTAAGTGTTTCTATTCATCTTCGAGGGAAAAAAAAGGGAAAAAACTTAAATAATCATTTTATTGACGTGGGTGAATACAGGTTATTTTATTGTAAAATTTTTATATAGAATATTTTTTGATATTTAGAATAGTTTTTGATATAATGAGAAAAGCTGAATATTATTTTACATATCAAGGGTTTCATCTCTCATAATATTTTTGAATCGTAACTGATATTTTCTTAATTTATCTATTTACATTGCATAATACAAAGTTTCATTAAAATCAGAATTTGACACTTCACAAGGTGTCCTTGTGAGATAAAATTCTAATTGGAAATGAATGAACCGGAAACTTCTAATCATATCAATTAAAAGTCTGATTATCTCGACTGGAATTATAATAGATTCAACCAGAAAATTCTGATTTATCCATTTTTAACCATCCCAATTAATGTAACCACATTTTCTTCCAATGCATTGTTGAAATACTAGAAGAAGTATCTAGATCTGACTAAATAATGGTTTCTATTTCTTTCTTTTTTTTAATACTAAACTTTATAAATATTTTTTAAAGATATTAAATATACGTATATTTTTTAAAGATATTAAAGATATTAAATATAAGAATTTGATCCTGCGTACATTGTAATGTACAGCAATTTTGAAGACATTATTCGTTGAAAATATTTAATTATATCGATTAAAGAAAATGACCAAATTTTACGATAATTTACTCGATAATTTATGGTAAATTAGTCAGTAATTTATGGAGGCTGGTAAAATGGTAATAAATCATATTTTAATTTTATAATTATTAAATTTTAAATTAATTAAATAATTAATTAATTAAATGAAATAGAAGAAAAATATATATATCATCTAATTTTAAAATTTTATACATAAGAACGAAAATACAGTATATTTACGCATAAAATTATAAAAAACAAATTTTATCAAAATTACCAATAATTTATTATTTTACCGCAATTTTACCGTAAGTAATTATAAGATTGAATTTTACGTTTTATTTTTGCATCTCTAATATCGACTAAGATACATAATAATATATATATATATATTGGAAAAATAATCAAAATTTTATTTTATTTTATTGGAAAAAAATTGTTTAGTATGAATTACTTATTAAAGTGCGCATGAATAAAATTAAAAACAAAATTTTTTTAACATTGTTCCAATAAAATCAGGTTTGAAAGAATTAATAATTTTTTATATACTTGCAAAAATGATGAAAATGAATCCGGAGGAAAACAAATGATCCATCGCGTTTATAGTAAAGAAATGGAAAATCATCGTATATACAAAGGGTTAAACTCGTCATCTCAATTTCTCTGTGATCGCTGGATCAAAACAGAAAGGAACGGAAACGCTGTGTCATCGCTTTGTCGAATGCAGTGAGGGAGAATAATCGCAACGATATGGAAAGAATCGGGCTCAAATCCCGGACGTCGGAAGGCCATCGGAACTTGCCGCCCATCGGTTATGGCCATTTAGAAGGGGCAAGCAAATCTAATTTTTGCTCATTTCCAGCACTTAGCCTCTCAGCTTTACAGTGCGAGCGTCGGTAGGTCGGCGTCAAAGTAAACCATCGTGCGGCCTCGCAAGGTCACGACCCGGCAGGCAGGCCTTACTCGGAAAGTTTGCGGACTTGCGTGCGAATGCTACAGTTGGTGGAGATAATGCGATTCCCACTTGTACGCGCGCGTTCTTGCACGTTCATCGTCGGGACGAGGAAGTAGGGGCAAGGACTTGGAATACCCACGTATCTGAATACCAGGTATTATCCGAGATTTCGAGAATTGAACACGGGAATGATACTCAAAATAATCAGATAAACGTGAATAGCACGAACAAATTACAAAGTGACGTTTGAAATGTCACATCATTTAATTATCCACAATTTTCAGGCTTTTGGTAATTAATGAATTGTCTCTATACTAGCTCTGTATCAGATTTGTTAAAATTAAATGCTTATTATTAATCATATATATACAGTGTGTATATATAATTGTTTAATGTATATAATATATATAGAAATGAATTGATATAACATAAATTAATACAAATAAAAAAATATATAAATAATTATATTTAAACCATGACACATTTTATGCGCCATCCTATACATATTGACAAATTTATTTATTTTGTAGCAAGAAATAAGTCTATTTTAAGAATAAGACTATTTTAACGGTTTCCGTCGAATGTTCTTGATTCAATGCACACGCATTAATCAAATCCAATTTACATATCCAACAACGTCAAATATTCATAGACTTCGCAGAGAATATATTTAAGCTATTAATTCATACGCAATGTAAATTACAACGACGGCAGAGGAAGAACACGATGTATCTTGAGAACCATACATTCTACCAATTACCGTTAAAAGCGTAAATGGAAGCAGAGGTACCACTGATAATGGACCAACATTTTCAACGCGAATGTACACCGGAATCCCCCGCAGACTCGTGAGCCACGATCGCTTGGGAATCGCAGAATTGTACCGAAGAATTTCTGTCACTGCCCACGTACACCCCCATTTCTATCGTCGTAAAACAATATAATGTTAAGTGCATCGCAGTAGATCATCTGAGATGAGTAGTTGTGCTGTAGGAATTTTCTCTTTGTGACTATCGCCTTGTTCTAAGGATCATTTCGATAAATCGAGTATCGCATTAAATCACGTGCAACATTAGAAACGATTATTTAACACGGCATTATTAATGTTTATTTTTATTAATGCAGATTAACTTTAATTTTGGTTTAATTCATTTTTTTTTTAATTTTTAGAAATTGAAAAAAAAGATGAAACCTAAGTTTAATCACATTGATCTATATTTGGCAAAAATGTGGACAAAGTATGATAAAGTTTTGTAATAATAACCTTAAATAATTATATAGAAAAAAATCAAAATTGATTGTTAAATGTCAAAATTGTTTGCAGCATTATTCATCATGTTTGAGTTTCCCATATATTTCTAACAAAATTATTTTCTCTATTTAGTTAAATTCTTAGATACTTCAATAAAATCGTATGGGTCATCCAAATTTAATGCACATTTTTATATTGTTTCGGACTGTACAAAAATGTGAAAAAATTCTTATATAAAATTGTAAAAGTTTTAACAACGAGCTTCTACTATCATAGATCATTGGATTGTCTTTTATTTATTTTGTACAGATTTAAGTTTATCAAAATTTACAATACAAAAATCGACTCTGTGCCTTTAACTTTACATTGAAAAAATACTAAATTTTAATAAATATTTATTTATAAGTTCTACGTAAATATTTATCAAAAGTAAACATATTTATTTAATACAAAAATCACTACAACTATTTGATACAAAATCAGCACCTAAAAAACACTAAATTTTTTACCTATTCCGAACTTAATTTTCAATAGTGGGGGGATCCGGCTTAGACGTACAATAATCATTTATATATCATTTTTTTATATTGAGTAAATATTTATTTGAGAAAATATCCGAAAATCCACTGGACTCTCGAATACCGATTGTGGTCCACCAAATATTCAATATTGTCAACGGAGAAATAATATTTTTTTCATAATTCCTTGTGTATATCATAATAAAAATTTTTTTTCATTTTCTATCACACCAGTCTCACACATATATTAGGTGTTGGAATTAATTCGTAGCGTTTTACAAGTGATGGGAAGTACTTTCATTAATGTATTTTTTAATGCTCATGTGAAATAAATAACATTCTTTCATTAAAAACGCTACGAATTAATTCCAACACCTAATAATTTTGGTTCAAATTAAATTCAAGGTACTAAAAAAAAATTTCACGTTATTACGACTCAGGCTCTCAGATTAACGAATTTAACGAGTCTCATCATACAATTAACAAACATATTTTTATCTAGATAATGAAAACGAGTTAAGAGAGCTTATTTATGTCTGTTTCGTGACTGTGCCTACGCAATGGCGAGACAACATTCGCGCGCATCCTCTCTCCGTTTGTCGATTAGCCATGAACTCGGCTGATTTTTTTCCGAAGCGCGGCATGTCATATTATTCGCGAGGGGAAAAGGCAGCCTCCGACAGCCTTCCGTACGATTTCACCGATATCGGATCCCCGTTCGGGAACAGTCGGGGCTAAAGGTCGCGGCTGCTGTGTACATGGAAAATGTTTCGTGGACAAAGCGGAATATCGATTAGCATTAATTGAAAACTCCCAGTCTCACAAAAATAAAGGCACTCGTGCAAAGAAAGGGCTCTTAAAAAAGAGTGTTAAAAAATATTTCTGTACGTGACATTTTTGATGGGATAAGAACATATAAAAGAATAAAGTAAGTAAAAGCAGGTAAAAAGATAGAGTATATAAATAAAAGGATATGAATTTTAGTTTGTATTTCCTGGAACGTCACTCGTATCATGACTTCAATGCATATCATCGGTACACCGACATATTTGTTGTTCCGACGTGGAGTAGTAAAGGCTTCCGCATGCAAAGTGTATAAAGGAATGTCAATAAAGGATCGCGTTACGAGAAATAATAAGTGGTTTCTCAAGATGCCTTCGAGAGAGACTCGAGCTCTTGTTTCACAAATATTATCGCGAATATCAAAGAATGTATCGAGTGCACCCATGTGCCTCAAGTTATAAATTTGCTTTCAAACATTATGTCTTCGTTGCGTTAAAGAAATTCGCGTTGAACTATGTAGTTACAAAAGTAAAGATTTCCATGCATCAAGTTGTCGGTACGCAACAGTGACATTTAATTTATTTCTTTAAAAACTTTAGATGGAAACAAATCTAAATCCAATTCTGTTAAGTTCAAAATAGAATTTTCTCTAGTTTCGGAAAAAAAATTCGAAGAAAGATTTTGGATCGCAGTAAATTTTTTAATCGCACTTTTTTAACGCATGCGATTTATAGTGATTGCAATTCCATTGTTTGTCTGATCATCTGATTTTCGCGAATCCCGCGCTTCGCATTTAGCAGCAGCGAAATATCGTGGTTTAATTCCGAAATATCGGTTTCTGGGACACGACGATAAATTGTAAGCCTTTCATTTGCGCGATATGTATACGTTTATTTATCTTTACAGACTATAAATCTTATTTGTAAAATTGTTTTCATATATTGTCCATAGAAAATTTGCAAGCGTATAATGTTTATTAAAAGGAGCAAACACGTTTGATACACAGGTAAAATAATTAATCACGACAGAGATAAAAACGGTTTCGGTAATATTGGTTTTTTGCATATTTGAATAACTCCTTTTTAATACAAATCGATTTCTCTTGTCATTCTGCGTAAAAAAATATTAAAATAAAGGCGCAAAGTGAATGTTTTCGAGATATTTCACATCAAAATACATAAAAACAGATACAAGAGATATATTTATTCCGACATATGTAGAATATTTAAAAAATATTCATTTTTCGATAATCTTATTTGCTCAATTCTCAATTCTCTATTTGCAAAATGAGAAGTGATTTATGGAAACAAATTTTATAGATTTTATAGAAAATATATTCTATTCTTAATAAAGTTAATATTTTAACGTTAAGCATTTTTTAACTCTCTTATTCCCCTTAATCTGAAATTTTGATCTATTTAATCCTAATTGGTATTCGCTCCAAAATTTCTTCAACTGATATTCGCCGGACCACTTTAAATTAATGTACCTTTGCTCTTAAAGTTAACATAATTGAATCATATTTCTTTCATTAAAAAAATTAAAATCTGATAAGATCATGGAACTTAAAATTATTATAAGGTTGTGAAAAATAATTGTTATAAATAATTCACAACGTAATCGAAGAAGAAACGTTTACTCGATTCGCCGGTACCGATTAGACTCAATTGAATACTCGGTAATTGGAAGAGTAACCACATATACCACATATATTTGTTCGGGAAAATAATAGAATCGCGCGATATCTATAAATATAGAATTATTTACGTGATTGTTCACCTTGATGCCGCTGCGGCCCTGCTGCTTGAGCAAGACATTCTCCGGCTTCATGTCACAGTGTATAATCTTATTCTTGTAGAGCGCGTCGAGGCAGAGGAGCAGCGAGTGCGAGAACTTGCGCACAAGCTGGAGGCTGAAGCCCTTGAAGTTATTCTTCTTGATGAGCTCGTACAGGTTGATACTGAGGAGCTCGAACGTGATGCACATGTGGCAGCGGAAGGTGAACGAGTCGAACATGTGGATGATGTTCATGGTGTTGTCCTTGTCCTGCTCGCGCAGCTTGCGCAGTATACGTATCTCCTCGTGCGCCTGACGGTGGAAGCGCTTCTCGTTCCGTACCATCTTCAATGCCACGTGCTCGTGCGTTTTGTGATCATAGGCCTTGACCACTTGACCGAACGAGCCTTTGCCGATTACGCGGAGAACCTCGTACCGATAAGCCACGTGGTCGTGCGGCACATGAATGTACGAGCCCTGTTCGTTGTCGTACTCGTTGTTGTTTGGCCGGCCGATGATGCCCGGCCGTTTCTTCGCGTTCGCGCCGATGAAGTAGATTTGCTGGTAGTTGAAGATCTCGTGATGCTCGTACGGCGTCAGCTTGTTCATGTAAAGCTTCATTACCATCTCCGGCGTGATGGTCGCCGTTTTCGGTTTCACGCTGACAATGCTGTTGTTGCTGACACCACCGCTGCTTCCACCACCGCCGCCGCCGCTTCCGCCACCACCAACGCCTCCTCCGTTGTCACTTCCGCCACCACCGCCGCCGCCGCCGCCGCCACCGCCTCCTCCTCCTCCTCCTCCACCTCCACCGCCACCGCCTCCACCGCCACGGCCAACTCCACTGTTAGAATTGCCATCGGAACGGCCGTTTCTCACCACTGGACTGCTCGACTGGCTGTTGGGTTGCGAATGCGAATTGTGACTGAAACTATAATTCACTGGCCAGTTACTCAGGCCGTAGCTCTCGCCTTTCCACGGTAATTTCTGGTAACCCACGTAAGGCACCGACTCGTCGCCACCACCACCACCGCCGCCACCTCCACCTCCACCTCCTCCACCGCCGCCGCCGCCGCCGCCGCCGCCACCGCCTGTCTGCTTCAGGCCGGTCAACCCGGTACCCTTGATGATCGGCGGCAGGTGGTTGCTGCTCTCGCTGCTCGAGATGTACGGCTGTGTCGAGATTGCGCCCGCCTGCACGAACGGATTCGTTTTGGAGAGGGGCATCTCGATCCTGCTTGCCGCCGCCGACAGGGCCAAGCTAGTCATTGGTGTCCATTTGTTTCACGTCCGTCCTATCTGTCCTCGTCGAGGTTCGCCACCGAGAACGCGCGAGCGTATCGTCCAGTCGACGAATCCACGTGGCGCGCGATCAGCGTCTCTTCGTGTGTCCTGACAGGCGCGTGATCCTCGCGCTCACGCCGGACGCGAAGGACAGTCCGGATGTTACGGGAGACATGCTTCTCCGTTAAGACGACGATGACTTGGAGGCGAGGATCCAGGATGACTGCGCGCCGCG
Source organism: Acromyrmex echinatior (assembly GCF_000204515.1). The sequence continues at coordinate 77,459 of NW_011627462.1, read as the reverse complement.
GACGAATGAAATTCGGACTAATGAAGCGACCGCGTCTCCTCCAGTTGAACAAACCGAAGCGAAATCGGGGAGAAGCCCTTCTCGAGAAAGGATAATTCCACTAATTGTATTATCTCCAGGAACCGCGGAAAAAAAACGACGGCCCTCGTAAATGCAGCGGACTAGAAGGGGTAGTGCACTCGCGCGCTCGGCGACGAGCAAGCTGTCTCGATCGTTGGTCGACCTATTACCTTCTTTCTTCAGGTGGTCGGTCGGTGATCCCGGGCTTGACGCGAACTCACAAATTCCGGGGCACTCGCGCACAGCGGGAGAAACTACGGAACCGCACTCTCACGACGCGCACTGTCACACCCGTGGAGCCTCCGGCGAGAATCATCGCAATCGTCGCAATCGTCGAAAACCGGCACCGCAGAAGGCGATCGCGACGTCGCCTCGAACGTCTTCTAATTTTACGATCTGTCGCGCGCGACGAGGGCGAGCGCATCATCGCCGCGCGTGGAAGCGGGGCTTAACCAAAAGTCTCCCGATTCTGTTCACTCGCTCGTGCTCTTCGTGCGGAAGGTTATTGGCACCGGGCCGCCGCCGCCGCGAGTTTGACGACTTCACCGTCGAGGCCGCGGTCGCTGTCGCCGCGTCGCCGCCACCGCCGCTGTTGCTGCTGCCGCTGCCGTTGCCGTTGCCGCCGATGTTCCATTCTTTCACCCGTCGACGGACGAAAATACTCCCCCCGGCGGGCCCCTTCACCCGGTCCCGATTCTCCGTCGATTCTCGTCGCCGATCGATTCCACCTCGCGGCGAGACGCGATTCCCGCCTCCCGATGGCCATACAAAGAACCGCCCCTCTCTCTCTCTCTCTCTCCTTTTTGCTATCTCTCTTTCTCGTTCTCTCGTTCGACGAAACACGTATCCGCGATATCGTATCCTTCAAGAGGATAACCCTTTGCCTCGAGACTACCTACGTAAACACAGACACACCGCGCGATCTCTGAAATCTCTCATCGATCACCCTCGCTCGCACTCGCGACGTGAAAGCCGATGATTGTCTACAATACAATCCTTTCTTTTCTTCCTTCTTGTTTGTTATCTTTTTTTTTTTCTTTATTATAACGAATATCCGAATGTGACCGGGTGGATCGCTCTCTTCCTCGTTCCGTTAAATCTTTCCTTTCCAAACACTTTCTCGTACTTTCTCATACACTCTTTTACATTCTGAAGTTGCTCTCTTCTTCTCTTCCCGTCGAAGAACACGCGCGCTTTTCGTTACCGGCCACGACGAGTCACGCGGGTCACCGTCGACGACGACATAACACCATGCGCGTCGTCGGTCGATTAGAGATGTCGCGGTCCGGCGCGACCGGGACGAGAACGAGTTCTCGACGTATTGACGACGGCGCGTATAAAAATCGACCCGGCCGTCTCGACGGTTGCGTGGTACGTCGTCGTCGTCGTCGAGCTTGGATATCAATCCGTTGTCGATTGGATCAGCCGTCGAGACGATGCCGTGGATCCGTTGCGAATTTCTCTGTCTCTCTCTCTTTTCCTCTCCCTCGTGAATCTCTCTGTTCCTCTCAGACGAAGCGCGGACAAAGGGAGCGCTGATCGAATTCGTCGCTTCTGACGCACTCGGCACTGACTGGCTGTCTCGTCGCTGCCGCTTCCTCTCGCAGTTCGCTCTCTCGTCACAACTCACACCGCGCGGCTCCCTTCCTCCGCCACCCTCCGTCGCCCTCTCGCACCGCCACCAAACGTCTTCTCCTCTTGTTTTTTTTTTCTTCCTTTAATCCCCTCGAGCGCGACGTCGCTCGGTGTCGGTCCCGTAGAGAGATCGCGACGATGACCGCCGTCGCACCACCGACCAACCAACCGCGGGGTTGATATCCGGCACAGGAATCACGCACGCACGCACGCAGCACACTCACTCGCGGCGAAAACGCGCGACGGTCCCCCGTGTTAATGCCCCAACGGAACTTACGGAACGGGCCGGGAGGTGAGGGAACGGGGAAAGATCACACGGCGTGGACGGATCTTTACGGTAACGCGCGGCAGCGCGACGCGTACATCGTCGTCGCTGCTTCCGGCGACTCCCCCATGGCGCTCCAACTCCTCTGGAGTTTACAAAGCGGGTGCATATATATACACGACTACACGAGACGGACAGCGATGTCGGGACTGGTCGGGATGCGACTGTCCGCACTCCGCACCGCACACCGCACGCACAGGTGTTCGCGAGCGGGGCAGAGAGGGGGCAGTCCCCCCTTCTCAGCCGGAGCTCACTTTCTTTCTTTCTTTCTCTCTCTCTCACCCCCCCTCTCTCTCTCTCTCTCTCTCTGTCACTCTGACTTTTCGACGGACCCTCGCGATCGACACGCGACGCGCCGATACGAATCTCTCCCGCGGATTTTGTTCCGTAATTCCGTTTTCTCGGAACGTTCGTCTCGAGCCCGTCTTGCTGCGAGCGTGCCGGTCGAAAAACTCTCTCTCTCTCTCTCTTTCTTTCGCGCGCTACACCGTCCGTCCCGCACGTCCACCACTCGACAAGACAACACGCCGCGGAATGTGTCGCTTCACATAGACGGTCCTACGCAGCGGCCGTCGCGCGACTCATATGATACTCCGACTGTACTGTCGGTTTATACAGAGCGGATTCCTTCCGAGGTGATTTCCCGACGGGAGGGGACGACGACGACGACGACGACGACGGGTTTACGGCGACACCGTCGACCGGCTCGCCGGGACGTCACGGAAGCATCTCGTCGATGGTGAGGCGAATCCCTGCGTGCGCACTTTCGTGCTCCATGACGGCGTTCCGTTCGCGTTGACTTCGCCGGACTCCGGAGACGATACAGGCAGATTTGCCCACTGTCGCTGAGGTCAGGAAGCGTCGTCCATCCGCGAGGGAGCGGCACTTGCCGGGCCGAGATCCGTCAGATCTATCTGCTCTACGTCACCGATTATTAATAGTTATAAAGCGTACACCGAGATAAAATTTACTACATTTTAATGTATATTTTTTTCAATACTACTTGATATTTATTAGTAAATAAATGTTTACTTGATAAAAATAAATGATTGTTAAATCAAATTAATGGTTCTTGTACCAATTGAATATAATGTTTACATTTAGTAAATATTTGATTACCCATTGTAAAGGAGAAAAAATGGATTGAAATTTTCATTCATTTAAAATCATTTGTACTTTGATAGCATTCATGGTCTATTTTTATTTTTTTAAATATTTAATTGGATTGAAAAATTGCATTTTCTATTCAAAATTTTGAATTGAACAGTATTCACAATACACTTAGAAAAATGAGGTTTTTTTTTAAGATTTGAAAGGCATGAAATGTACTTCATGCAGTTCCTATAAATGAATAAAAATGTATTGGGATTGAAAAGGATTCATTTCAATGTTTGCGAATGCGTATTTCTGAAAATCCGAATCCATTTCAATCCATTTCAATCCATTCTCGTTTACTGATAATAATATTCGAACATTCAATATTTAAATATTTATTAAAATTTAATATATTTTTTCAGTGTACGAAAATATTGCCGAATAAAGACAACTTCGTAAATAATAAAAGTATATGGAGTGTATATTAAGTTTTAATATATGTACATAAAAATATTTATTAAGTATAACTTTTTTACATAAATTTATCACAAAGTAATAATTAATTACTTATTTTTTGTATATTAAAAGCATCGTTATCCAGCGCTTTTAAAACTCAAAATAAATAATTTTCGGTATTAAATTGTTCAATATTAAATTTACGAAAGAAAAGCGTTCAGTTATGTATTTCTAAGGTTTTTTATATACTTCTTTATATAGTATTAAAAGAAAATTGTTTGCGAGCTTGCACCACGGAACTTTCTTTTCCAGACAGCACAAAATATTTATGATAAATATTTGTTAATATTCATTCTTTGAAATGTTATAGTATGTAGATATTTTATAGATATTTTATATAAAATTTTATTCGAAATATTATTAAAATATAGACTAAATATTTTATGTAATATTTATGATAAATATAAATAAATATTTCTAATAAGTGTTTTTTACTTGAATTATAATGTCTCATTAAGTATTTTCATAGCATTTACAATAAATATTTTATAATATTTATAATAAATGTTTATGATCTGTACAATCTAAGATCACAGAAATATTTACTAAATATTTAAAATAAATCTTATAAATATTTATAAATATTTTATAAATATTTTATAAATATTATGTGCTATCTGAGTTATCGAGATTCTTATGATTTGAATGTTTATATTTAAACTCCACATCATGTTCATTTCTATCACTGTAAATTAACTTTAATCTCAGTTTAATTTGTTTTCTATCTTTCTTTAGTTCTAAGGATTAAGAAAAATAAATTAAAGAATAAATTAAACTGGGATTAAAGTTCATCCACATTAAAATAAAAATTAGACCAGATTAATCCATCGATTTAGTTAATCGAATTTGCTTTGACGTTCACTTCTACTGATATAGATTATTTAATTTTGATTTAATTTATCGTTTTTCTTTTTCTGATTCTAAAATTAGGAAAAGATAAAGAATAAATCGAGATTAAAGTTAATCTACATTGGAATGAATTACAAATAATTTAAAATTATTACCAGATTTAGAATGTCCTACATCACAAAAGAAATTGTTCATTTGAACTAAATTAATTTAGTTTGTCTTTATTTCTTTCATTGGAAAATATGTATTTAAGTCAAATATAATGTTTGAATATATTTTTCAAAAGAAATAAAGACAAATTGAATTAATTCAGTCAAACAATTTTTTTCTCATTATATTTACAATTTTATTAGCGTGTAAAATAAAGTATCAAGCCAATCGCAGATATGAAATATAAATTAAAATACACGTGTATTAAAAATATACTTGTTAAAAATAGACAGCATACATAATTATATAAGTGGAAATAATGGAATCTCAGATTCTCTGGGTAGAAATCCGATGCGATTTTCTACGATGCGAGGTCTGTTCTTCTTAGCTGAATTTCACAGTTTAGCCTTCCTCTTTTTCTCTTCAATGTGAAAAGAAAAAGAGAAAAAATAAATGCAAAAATTTCAGTTAAAAACAAGTTTGAAAAGATCGTGTAAAGTTAACCTTGAACATTATATCACTTTTTATTTTAAACTTAATTAAGCGAATATTTAACATACTTCTTTAAGAAAAGATATTCAGAAAATATTTTTAGAATAAAAATATCAATGTAGCCGTTTTTGGTGTGAATTTTAATTCGCATTCGAATTGTCGTTCAAATCAATTAAATATATAATTTCATTAAAATTGCACCAATTCGGTTCGATCAAAGAAACTAGTGCTATTTCGCACGTTTCTTACATTCTTTCATGTATTTAAAAGACCGAGATAGATTCGTATTCGAAAGGGAGAAGGAAGGGATGATGAACGAGGATGTCAAGAATACGTATGTATATACGTATACAATACGTATATACTCGTTGGAAATGTGCTCATATGCTCGCCATATGATTCTTAAGTGCATGTGCGCATTCGGAAATCTGCGCAACCGATCAGGTGATTGTTTCAGCATACTCGTGCTTATGCACGACTACTTTAGGCGCCTTTAAATTTCTTTCTCCTACGATTTCCTTCTACAAATTTTGATGATTCAGGAAAAAATGTTTTATGTATAATTATAGAAAATTATATACAATTATATATAAATAAGAATTTTATGTATAAATAGACATATTTTATGTATAATTATGTATAATTCT
>NW_011627462.1:50488-70795 GCF_000204515.1 Acromyrmex echinatior | reverse complement strand
GTTTAAATTATTAAACTGCATAAAATAAAATTTTTAGCTACAAAAGTCATTATTTTTAATTACATTTTTTTCATCGTGTGTAAAACAATAAAATATAACGATTAATAATTTTATAACAACTATAATAATAATTCTTAATAATTGTAAACTTTTATAAAATCTAATTCTATTGATGTTATCAAAATAATATTATATTATTTGATAAGGTATATAATTACTAATTAAATCGATTGGCGACTAATTTAATCGATTGAACTGACGATAGCTAGAATATAAATGATTTAAATAATTAATTATATATTTGTTAGTCTTTAATATTTATAATAATTTAATAATCTTATCTATTAATAAAATAAGATTAATACAGATATTACTTAAATCAATCGTCAATATTAATTAGTTAACGGTTTGAATTATTCTTAGGCTCGATTCCATCAACGTAAGATTAACTTTAATCTCGATTTAATTATTTACTTTTTTCTCATTTTTTAGGCAGTTCTACTTGCAATGTAAAATTTACTTTAATTTTAGTTTAACTGCTTATTTTTTTCTAATTTTTCTAATTTTTATAATTCTTAAAATTAGATAAAAGTAAAGATTAAATTGAAATGAGATTACTGTTAATGTTAGGATACGACTAAGATCTTTTATTAGTTAATGTCGCATTAATCGTTACATAGAAAATTTACGTTACAGAAGTTATATTATGGATCATCTTCTATTTTTTATTTTTTTTTTAAGAAAATTGATTTTAAAATTCATGAGCGAAATACATATTACATCTTTTTAAAGTTTTCAAGGTACGAAATTATTTCGTCATTATTCGAAATTTTTAGATTTCGCAAAACTTGAAAAAATTTTGGACATCGAAGAAATCTTTTTTTAAAAGTATTTAAATATAAATACAAAATGTTTAGAACTAAAAAAAATGAAATTATTATTTATATAATAAAATATCGAGTGGATTGAAAAAAATAATAACGTAAAATATTACTAAAAGAGAAGAAAACATTTTTAAAACATGTAGGATTTAAAAAATTGTTTCATTTCAAATAATATTCGAAATAATTCCAGATAATTTTTATCATACATTTTCATCGCGCGCGTGTGTAATAAGTAATTTTAATCAAAGTACTTCAGCTAAATTATGATTAATTAAATCGGCGATTAATTCGCGATCGAATATTCACGATTGCAAATGTGTTTCGTCCCTGATCCGTCATTTCTTTCCTCGCGTCAAACGACAAGAGATTAATAATTCTATCCACGTTAACAAGATACTGCAGACATTACTGACTCAGCAAACTAATCGTCGATTAAATTAATCGAATATTCGATGGAAGTCTCCCTCACTGTACCGCAAATGCATACGCGGCTGAGCACGTATTGCGTATATTACGTCACGTCCGACTAACTCAACCTGACGTTTCGTACGGCGTCTCTGTGCACGTTAACGTTATTTTGACCCGAGACCGAGTCCATAGCACAGCTGATAGCGCGTCGCGTACGTCGCAATACTACCAGTAGGTGATAGCACGTTATATCGTCACGAACATGAATTTGACACCCAGGAGATCGTACAAGGAAAAACGCTCGTTCGGTGAGTTCAGTCTCGTTAATCGCTTCTCAGATGATATCTCCGAGCGTAGGGCTGTCTGTGATAGGATGTAACATGTATAGGGAAAACAAAGGGCGAAAAGAGAGATCGCGTCCTTTCGTTCAGATTCCCTATCATGGAGCAAATCGGAATGGATTCGATTTTTAGCGATTATAGCAATTACTCTGTACTTCCTTTGAAAACACAATAGAAATTTAGTTAATAATTGAATAATTCCGATCGAAATCCATTCCGACTCGTTCCATAGATGCCCTGATCTGAGAGAAGAACCTGGATTATTTAAAAGTCTTCTTGACTTTCTCCGAACGATCGAAGACGCCCTTCATTACTTTCTATTGTAATTTCATTATAATTTTTCGTCTGCGATCTCTCTTGCAACGACCAAACCGATTGCGAGGGGCGTTCATTTACGAGCTAATATCGACAAGTGTGATAGCGCGAGCGTTGAGAAACAAAGCGGGTTGAAAACAAAGTTGAAAACAAAGGGTGAGAAGCATAAGGACGAAAGGCGTTAAAACTGGAATTGCTACTGTGTGTGTATTTCGTGGAAAGGGAATTTTTTTATTTCGCAACTGATACGATTCGACGGGAGAACGTTCCTTGATTTATTGCACATTTTCTTTATCTCGGATATTATTTTTAGTTAGATTTACGATTTCCCAGAATATGGCATAACGTTATTTTAACGTAGAGAATGAATTCTGAGTGAATATCATATCGTAAAAGAATACAATCTTTCAGTGAGTGTTGAGTAATTGATTAAGACGAAGAATGGGTGCTTTCCATTTAGTGAGCTTTTCATAAGTATCGTTCTGCCTTTGTTTCTCAATGGAGTCAAGAGAGATATAACGATGTTTGTGTTGACTTAATTGTATCACCAAATGGAAAACAATTATTTCTTGAAGCTGCAATTGAAATCTTCTCTTTTGAAATCCGTGGAGCCCCCAAGGATTGATAAAGGCGTATGACTGAATTATTTTTGTCATAGCTCATTATTGCATATCATGAAACATGATATCTAGGTAGCATGGAACATTCCAGCATATTCTTATTTGATCAATGCGCGCTTGTTTTGTTGACAAAATGCATCATTTAATTTTCCATAATTTTAAGACGTAATTGTGTAAAATAACATTCCCATACAATAGAGAAGCTTACAGTATGACTATTGTAATGTTTGCTATTTTATTACAATATTGCTGAAACGTTGCAGTATTGCTGTAATGCTGGAATGATCTGTGCTGAATGAATTTCAAGATAGAGTATGATCAACAACATTACTGAAATATTCCACGCTATCTGAATAATGATTATATTCTCTAATTCGGTCAATGTTTATTTTGCTGTGAACAAAATGCACTATAAAATTTTTTGACATAACTGTATAGAATTGTATTTAAAACTCATCAAAGAAAGTTAGTTCAAGAAGTTAGTTATTTATGCAAATAAAATCGAGGATTTATTTTTAATCAGATTACAAGTGTAATTTATTATTCTGGTCGAATGGATTAAGAAATGTTTCAAAATTGTACACCGATGTGAAATATGTATTAATATGTAAATAATTGTTTTTTTTGCCAATCCAGAGCAGCGATCTGTTAGTGCAGAGGAAATCAGAAAGCTGCATCCAACTAAAATCCCTATTATTGTGGAGCGTTACAAATTAGAAAATCAGTTGCCACTTTTGGACAAAAGTAAATTTCTAGTGCCAGATTTTCTAACTGTGGCGGAATTTTGCAAAATAATCAGGTATGTTTCTTTGTATATATTTCTCACAAGATTTTATAAAATACAAGTAACTTAATTAAGTATTTTGTATTGCACAGACGTCGGTTACAATTGAATCCGACGCAAGCTATTTTCCTATTAGTGAATCAGAAAAGTATGGTAAGCGGTAGTCTGACTATGGCTGAGCTCTATCAAAATGAAAAGGATCCAGATGGTTTTCTGTACGTTGTGTTCGCTAGTCAGGATGTATTTGGTGATCATTAACCGATGCGAGCTAATTTTAAACCATGTGAGTAAGATTCTTTATGATTCGACATTTGCAACTTATTGTTAGACTAAGTTCAGGGTTAATAATAGATGCAAAATTACAGTCAAAAACGAAATACCTCCTCGGCACTTAACGATACTTTGATAGATGTTTACGTGGATTTTTGTGGGGATTCTACATCTGCTAGCAACTCTGCCTTTATTGGAAATGTGCAGAATCTTTGTGATCAACTTACCGTACCTGGAATAATTAACAGAACAATTATAATTTGTTTTTTGGAATGTGTATAAATTACGGTGCTTTCTACCCCTTTGACATACGGACAAATTACATTTGATATTAGCGTCTATTTAGTTTACTACTAGTAATGATAAACTTTACTATTAATTTTAGCGGCGGTAAGTTATATAAAATGATAATAAGGTAATATGCATCTAAAGATCTAAAGATATTATGTAGACGTTCTTTTTTCGGTAGGTCAAGAAATTAAGGGAGATTTTCTCTTTCTTTCAAGTCCATATCTTTATTTAGTAAAAAAATTCGTTATTTTAATAAGTTTCAGATATGGTATTTGATTAATTTGTTTTTACACATCGCATAATAGGCCAGTCTCTCTTAGTTTGCAATTCATGTTAAATCTTCGTACCGTTACTATTACATAGCTTTTAAGCATAAAATTTGTTACCGTTACACAAATGTAATTGAAATCAAAACGAATTTATGTTTGTCAATTCAGCAGAATTGATAGATTCCGTCGATAGTTTCGATTATTACATTACATTTTTATGTGCTATAAAATATATAGCATTTCCAAAACTATATTATGATGACAAGATGTTTTTATGAATACAAAATATCTTGCTGCCATAATATCACATATATTGTTAGTATTATTTTTACCACACAATACTAGGATATTGAAAAAAAAGTGTTCATGTACATAATCCGCAATGTGTAATGTACGGTGATATGCGTTAAATTCTCATAAAATTACATTAAGTTTTACACAAGATATGAAATTGATCTCTCAAGTCAACGATACACAAAGTTAGTTAAGTACTATACTACTTTAATCACTAAAACTTCAGGGCCACGTTTTAAGATAATCCGACGTAAGATGTCTTCTCTTTGTAGGAAACTTGTGCAATAAGCCAAAAATAAAGAAAACGAAAACGTATAAGTTTAGGTATTTGTTAAGACATGAGCAAGAAAATCAGAAGAGGGCAGACGTTTCTAAAACTTTTTAAATATCGGATAAAACATAATTACGCGTTTGTACTGACATATAGTCTCTCTGAGCTTTTTTTTAATTCTACTTTATAACGAATGCCAATTCATAATTATTCTATGCATCTATTTAATGTATAGTCGATGTTTATGTAAATATCTACTACTAATGCAATTCAACTTCACTATATTATAATTAGAGACAATTTTAAACATAAGAATATATTTCTAGTAATAGGTCCAATTTTGTGACGTGCCTTCTCATATTATCGATAGAAAATTATATATTTGTGTGTGTGTGTGTGTGTGTGTGTGTGTGTGTGTGTGTGTGTGTATGTATGTATGTATGCATGTATGAATGTATCGTACAACATACAATTATCGTACAACAGAATTGAATATTTACTAGGTAAAAATTCAGAAAAATATCATAGTAATGTCGTTTTAGTTGCACTTTCTTATGCTTTCTACGCTTAAAACGAAATAGGTATATATCCGAGCTTTGGAGAGAGAAAAAGAGACAAGGAACAAAGTATAAGAGAAGTGCAATTAAAATGAATAACTATGATTAAATTAAGGACAGTAGTGATACTAGCAGTAGTCACATTGCGTTTAGTGGCTGTTTCAGCTTACCTGATGAAAGTTTATGTACCCCACATTGTGCGACGTATTTGCAATAAACTAATTTTTTTCATATTTAATGTGTTATTTGATATTTTTTATTTTCCATTCAGGAAAAAATTTTGAAACTGTTCTCGAGAATTCTTGTAAACTCTAAGTTTTAATGTAGTGCATGCTGCATACACACATTACATTAATAATAAGATAAAATATAACGAAAATGCTAAAAACAAATTTAAATGTAAACTTATTAGCATCGTAAATGCAATATATAATATAAAATTATCTATAATCAACAAAATAGTTTTTATAATTCAAATTACTGCCTCTTATCAAAATCTTAAAAGAACGAATTAAGCTGATTATATAAAATCAAATATTTTGGAAACTAAGCAACTTCGCATCATGGATTTGACTGTATTTATTAGGAACTATTCATAGTCTATTCTTATTTCAAGATCGTCTTAAGAAATGTCTTAAGATACTAATACAGCCCTCTGATTGGTTCGTGACATCTTAAGTTTGTATTTAAGATGGTCTTGAATATAAGAATCGATTATGAATACCGTTCTTGCTTAGTACTATGTACCTACAAGGTGTTTGGAATTTGGAAATGTCAAAATTTTAAGAGCTTGCTGGGGATTGATAAACTAAGAAAAAAAGTCCTGCCTTGACATTTAAATTCCAGACACCCTGTATATCTTTAAAGCTTCATCGAGATCGATTTTGTGCAGTACATCAAAATTGAACCAAATTAAAGTAAGTAAAGTTAAATTTCTTTAAAAAAGATTGAAAATTGAGCCACTCTTTTTCAAAATTGACTGAATTTTTGTTCTTTAGAGTGAAATATCACCAAAGAATTTAAAGAGAGAATTTAGAGAGTAAGGGGCTCCGCACAATAAAAGGAACAGGGAACAGAGAATAAAAATTTCAACCCATCAGAAATCATGTGTTATAGAATACACAGTTTTTGATAGGTTGAAATTCTTATTTTCTGTTCCCTATTCCTTTTATTATGCGGGGCCTCTAAGATATCTTCCGCTTTTCGAATCGAACTTTCGTCCCGCCAATGAACTTTATCCAACATGACGCCGTCCTGATAATTTGCGCTTATCCCATCGCGGCGCAGTGTTCGCGAAAATCCACCACAACGGAACGGTGACACTGAGCGCTCTCTGCGTCCTGTGAGCTTTTCATCTGATTGGTCTACATATTAGAATTGAACGGAATATGCCAATCAGATGGAAGAGCTCACTGAGCGTTCGTTCCGAATGCACACGTTTGCGATAACATGTTTACTTGATGACACAGGACGCGAGATGTCGGGATATACGCGCAGGAAGTGGGGGTGGCGGCAGGACAGGGAAGGGGAGGCGAAAAGGTAAAGGTTAGAAGAGGTTATGAACTCTAACCCGCGGTCGAAGTCTGGTAACTAGCCTGCTGGTGTCCGTTGGTCTCGATTGCGCGACGACACGGATCGGTCGTCGCCGCTGCTAACCGCGAAGGTGAGTTGCGGTTCCTCTCTTTTATCTATTATTGTCTCTCTCGCTCTCGAAGTTTGTCCTCGAGCGCACAGAAGTACGTTTTTTCGCATTTTCACATGCACGGCGACGTCCTCCCGAGGGAAGAGTGCGCGCGCGCGCACACGCTTGCAATATTCGCAGCACGTCGCCCGTCGGCCACCGCCGTCGACGACGACGACGACGATGAGAATGCAATAGCTCGTTTCCTCTTCGTTTCTCTTCGTTTGTATCGAATGACGACAGTGGGTCGAATCTAGCGTGACGAATTCCGGGTCGGGTTTAATGCGACGATAAATCCCGAATACGGAAGGAACTGCGTTTTATATTGTGTGCCCTTTCTGCGCGCTCAACGGTGTCACCGCAGGCTACATTCCGTTTCCTCGCCACGCGCCAACCTCCTCCGAACGAGCGTTTCAATGCATGGCGAGATGCTGTGCTCTGAATCGAAGGGTACGAAATAAAGCGAATCTTGTTTCTCCGAGATGAGGATTTTACGAGTGCCTGAAGGCGTTTCTCTTTATGACGTAACGCTCTTGTGTACGGAATGTTTTGTCTTCGTCATCAGAGAACTGTGAAAGCTACGTCACACAAAACTTGAGTGAATTGGCCAATCACACTAAAGACCGTAAGGTAAACTGTAACGAATTCAAAATTTTCATTTGCTTACTGCTTAAGTTTTTTTTGTGTGCCTAATCTTTAATGAATTTTCTAACAATAAGCTAAATCCTAAATTTTAAGTTCAAAAAATTTAAGTTAAAAAAATTAACCGATCACAGTTGAATATGAGAAAAATATTTGATTTGATAATTGATCAATTTCTTGCAGCTTAATGCCTGTATTCATAGCCAGGCTTTATATTTAAAGCTTCTAAAGTTCATCTTTAAATGTTCAGTCAATAAAATAATTCGTAGAATATCTAAAGATAAATTTAAGGAAGTCTTAAATATAAGGCCTGACTATGAATATGGATAAGACTGAAGTTAGATAATGAGTCATGTTTTAAAAATTGCAAATCAAGTATTATAAAATCTACATATATCCTTATTTTATATTCAATTGAAAGAATTTCTATATTTGGTAATCTTTCTTGACTTAGTGATGATTTTAAATAATTTTTTTAATTTTAATTTTAACTAAAATTTCTTTCACGTGAAGCTACTTTACTGGAATAGGTAAAAATATTCTTGCTGCTACTTGTAAATTTGGATATGATTTTAAAGAATAATCATGAATTAATTTTAAACTATCTAAAATGAAAACTGATTCTATATTTGTGTGTAGTATCAAGTAGACCGTAAACTAAAACTAACACCTGCATTAGTAACGAATTAAAATATGTATGAAATTATGTTGCCATGTTTGCATTTTACTTTTACACAGATTAAATCAATGTACGGTTTTAATATGCATTAATGCATCTAATTGAATTGGCTAACATTCTAATAAATTTTTTCTGATTCTACAGAATGAAAATTGAGATAGTCTTGAAAATGAAAAAGAGTAATTTATAATTTATTTCTTCGAAATCTTACTATTTGTGAAATATATATTGCTGAAAAAAAGTGTCTCAATTTTCAATTTCAATGTCCATTTTCGCTAACCTCATAATCATGACGTAATTTAATTTTAATCTCAATTCAATTTAATCTTCATAATTTTCTGATTCCTAAAACTAGAAAAAGATGAACAGTAAGTTATATCAAGATCAATTTATTAATCTACATTGGTGGAAACGGAAGAGTGAGATTTCACTAAAAGTTTTAGAGAGTAGCTTTAATTTTAATTTTCAACTTTAATAGCCTCAGACTTATAACGAAGATCGTTTCAGCCAATAACACAAAACAATTATACAATAAATTTGCGAAGTCAGTAAATATAATATTTAGTCACGAAGTCAATGCATGAGATAAGCTCATGGATCAGGAGAGTTTCATCAAAAATTCTCAAAAGACAAAGGTTTTTCATTATGATTAATTTGAGTTTAACCTTCACCCAATGGGCTTCATCCATGACATCACAAACACATTGAAGCACATTGGATCAAAACATCAGATTAGACTGACCACAAGTTAATCAGGTAATGAAAAACCGGGCCAAAAAATGACGCAACAACCGAACCGAAACACGAACACGTCCACCTCCACTGGTCCATTTCCATGAATTTACATTAACTTTAAGATGTAGCTTAAACTCGATTTAATTTATTCTTTATCTCCTTCTAGTTTTAAGAATTATGTTTCTAACCCAATGTAATTAATTTAAATTTAAATTTTGGTTCAACTTGTTTTTTATTTTTTTCTGATTCTTAAAACGAGAGAGAGAGAGGGGGGGGGGAGAAAGACAGAGTTAGTTGAACCAAGATTAAAATTAACCTATATTAGTAGAAACGAGTACGAGTCGTCAACAAAAATTTTATCTAATCCTGATACATTTCCCGATGAATCTCCTCTTAGAGAAACGTTTTCTCAGGGGGGTCATGCCAACGAATTCTCTCGGACTTTGAGAGAGTTATCATCCATTTTCTTACGCGACCACTGACATTTCAATTCAATCGTTCATGCATATTCAAGAATCAGCGGGATAGACCTCGCGGAATGTACGCGTGTTCGCATTCGAAAATACATGTTCAAGAGTTGGGCAATAACTTGATGTTGCCGAGTGTAACTCGGCGTGATCGCCAGAACAAAGCTACGCGTCGCTTTCAGCGTCGTGGACGTGTCATCGCGTGCGCGATTTTATTTTCGGACGTGATCCGCGAATATATAGGTATGCCTGTATACAAGCTCTTCGGAAAGAATAAATCGCGACCCGGCGCGCCGCGGTGCCGATTCGCAGCAGGCAGACGGCGATGGAATAGAGAGGCGGTGACCTTCGGACCCACGAGCGACCTTTACCTGCCTGCGTGGACCGTACCGTTGTACAGATGTAATTACTCACAGACAGGATTATTCCGTCGTATGTGTGTCAGCAATTTCGAGAACCATCAGTGAACCATCAAAGGCTGCGTTCGAAAATACTACCCGAATGCCTCTGAGTATTATTTTATCTTTGTTGTTCAACCGAAACAAAGATAAAATGATACTCGGGTAGTGTTTTCGAATGCAGCCAACGAAAGCCTGCCAGGTTTCTTGAGATGACCATTCGAAAGCGCCAAGTCGAACCCGCGAACCTCTCTTGGCTTGGTAAAAATCTGAACGTTTGAAGATGAATAACGATCTTTGAATAACGAAGAACATGAATGATCTTTGCATGATCTTTTTCGAAGAAAAATAATTGAATAATTGTCACCTTACAAGATCAGTAAAAATATTATGACTATTTTTGCTGAACTTATGATGAACTTTACTTGCCTGAAAATAAAAAATTGGAGGTAAAAAGTACACTGTGATTATAGTAAATCCGTTGAAGTGATTATTATTCTACAGTAACAATTAGTGTTAAATATTTCAAAGTAAGTTGATATACAAATTCAATTCTGGAAACTGCGCGCCGAAAAAATCTTCCGGTCTTGAAACGTAATCGTGAACAAAACTAGAAATAATAATTGATAGTATAATAATTTAATAATTGATAGTATCAATTATTAAATTGACTAGCAATATAATAATTTTTGATGTTGATAAGCTTAAAAGCTTAAATCTTAAAAGGATATTAAGTTGATGCCAATCTAAGTATTTTAAGAACTCTAAATAATTATTGCGAAAAATATTACCTTACAGTAAAATAAATCATACTATTCTCAAGACTGCACAAACATAATGCATAAGCACAAACAATTTTTAAGACTTTATATATTCGTATTTTTTACCACGCAGTAAAGTAAATTTTGTTAGAATCGAAATAAAAAATACTCATGTGTGTCGATAAAGTAAATTTTATTTAGATGTATGGTAATTTATAGATTTATAGATTTATTTATAGATTTATTTTATGAAATTTAGAAAGTTTATGGTATGGGATGATCGCTCATTTATTAGAAAAATAACTTTTACATAAGTGAATTCCTGTTTCTACATGGACCTGTCTGCTAATTCCATAAAATTTATAAAAATTCTATTACTTTACTTTTTTTTTCATGCGGGCTTATTTTTGTAAACTAATTTTAATCTCGATTTAATTTATTTTTTTATTTTTATTATCTAATTCTTAGAAAAAAATAGCAAGTACTATCAAAAAAGGATAAAAGGATAAAAATAAATTAACCCGAGATTAAATTAATCGAAATCTTTTTTTATAGACTGAACAGGATGAATTCGATCAACTACAATCAATGAACCGATGGGACCAATTTTATTAATTTGGATGAACTTTATCTCGGTTTAATTTATTCTTTATCTTTTTCTAATCTTTAAAACTGGAAAATCTAGCTATAAGTTAAGTAATTATTAATTTAAAAAAGATCAAAGTTTATCTACATTGGTAGAAATGGATATCGAGGCGATTTTGATTAAATTCCAATTTAATCTGATTTAATCTGATTAGATAAGACTAATTCTCCAATATGGGTCAGCCCGTAATTGGAATATGGTGATCCTAGATTATTTTCTTAATTATTATATAGTATAATAATTTGGAATAATTTTATGTTTCACAATCTTTAGTTATGTTTCACAGTTCTTTTTCACTATTTTGTTTTATTCATGAAAGCTAATTAACCATGCTATATTTATTTATGCTAAGTTTAGGTGTTGCAGTTTTTTATATAGCTGAAAAACTTCTTTTAAAAATAATAATTTAAAACTTTAGTGAGCCCTAATATCTCATATGTTTCTTTAACTTCACAAAAAATATGTGGTTCCGTTATGAATTAATTTTAATTTTCTTAATTTATATATATTCGTTATCTTTTTTACTTCTTATGCTCGTTTCTATCAATGTAGTTTAATTTTAATTTCAACTAACTTTATCTTTCTCTAGTCCTAAAAATTAGAAAAAGATAAAGAGCAAGAATCGATATTAAAATTAACTTACATTGATAGAAACGGGCAATTGAACTAGAAAAAGATAAAAGCTAACGGTAAGTTGAACTGAGATCAAAGTTAATCTACATTGATAAAAATATAGATACCGGGGCGACTTTGGCGACTAACTACAATCAATTTAATCGGCAATTAATGTCCATTTCTATCAATGTAGAGCAACTTTAATATCGATTTAATTTATTTTTTATTTTTTTCTAATTCTTAGAGTTCTTAGGAAAAGATAAAAAGTAAGTTAAACTTTAAAATTAATGTACATTGAGAGAAAATATAATTCGGCTGCAGTGGACTTGCTTGTAACAAAATTTTCAATATTTGTTGTCTCGAACTTCTTGATCTTCTTTTTCACGTATTAAATAGTGTGAAATTAGTTTCGAGTGAGTTAATGAAATAATTTAAGTATTACTTGATAAGCTAATCACCAGTTAATTAACTGGAATTTAATGGAAGGTGATTAAGTTAATTGGAATTTTATGGAACTTGCCCTACAATTAGAGATAAAAGTGTGACAGGTGATAACAGAAAGTTTGAGAAATAAGTTTCTCGCGAGCTATGGATGTAACATGACAATTTCTGTTGAAAATATCGAAAAGATTAGCGTTACTTCAAAAGTGACACAATTAAAAAGAATGTGACTTTCGAGTTATTCATCATGAATGAGTCGGGTAAAGATTATTCTAAAGTAAACTAACTTAAGGAGATCTTAAAGACGATTTGTCATATTTTAAATAGTATTTACACACAGACGATTTATGTGTCGTTGACATATTACTATCTGCTATATCAATATCTCACGTACACATAAATTTTCGTGTAATAACGTTTTAATTATATGATCAAATCCAATTTTAAGAAATTCACGTTATTTTTTTCGTCCAAACTATTAATCTGTAGATTAATAGTTCGTAAGTACAGATTGCACAACTTTTGTATAAAGCAAATGTTGTCATGACATGACAGCTTTGAAATACCATATTGGACTAAGAAATGGTAAAGATCTCAATTTCAAAATTTTTTGTCATTCCGACATAAACTTCACTTCATATTATATTTTAATTTGGAAAAAGATTTCCAAATCTGTAAAAGAAGAAAAAATATATAAAAATTATATGATTTAGTCATTAATAGAGATGACTTTACGATCCCTTTAACTCCCATAGTCCGTCCGCCAAATAATATAATACTTGTGTCGCTCTCATAAGCCGATATTCATAGTCGATTCTTATATTTGAGACTGTCTCAAATAACACAATCTTAGGGTCGTGGTAGAAAAACTGACTTATAATCTTAAGACAGTATCTTATGACTTAAATCTTATGTATTAAGTCTCTTTAATAAGCCCGGATCTACAATAGATTTTTATGCCTTAAGCCATAAGAAATGGAATCACAATCGATTATTCTTCTCGCATTCGGCTGTAATTGGTCAGTTTTTTACAGCTTAAGACTTAAAACACCTATTATAAATCTGGATTTATGTATAAGAATTGTTTTATGGCTTATGTCTTAAGGTGTATAAATACGAAGTGCCTTTAAAACATAAGTCATAAGACAGTTCTTGTGCGTTACTAAAGACATAAAACTTAAGTCATAAGACACTGTCCTTAAGATGTCATAAGCTAATCAGAAAGCTGCATTAGCATCTTAAGACTTAAAACGATCTTAAAATAAGAATGGATTACGAATACCGCCTTTAAAGTTTGCAAAGCGATCATAATATCTATACTACAAGAATGACACGTTTTGAGTTGAGTCATTTTTATAAATAAAAAAGATAGTTTTTTAGAGAGAACGTTTAAAGTTAAAACAGTTTTAATAATCGAAATTTGAGGATTGTTTGTTTTATTTTAAATTTAATTATTTTAGCTGATGAAAGGAAATAAAAATATTGAGTGACATTTCGAGTTATGTCACTTTTGATGAATTATTATTCTGAATTTGTTATAATTTTATAGAAGATATCATCATAATCGTCATAATTCTAAAAAGATATTTTTTTAATAGTTGCGCGAAACGGAAATGACAGAAGCATTTGATTATGGTTCTAAGAGTACATTCATTTTGTAGATAAATATTATTTATTTTTAATCAATAATTTTTTGTTAAGTTGGTAAATTGTTTTTCCCCTTTTCTGAAAAATCGAATTTTTTTAATTGTATCACTTTTGAAGTGGGGAACGATATCCACGATATTCTGAATTTAATTCTTCGAATCATGATGGATTACAGTCGAGATAGAATCGATTGACGCTCGATGACCGAAACGAATGACCGTGGAATTTCCGCGAGAAACTCGCAGACCTGTCGCGATTAAAACGCGATATCTACGATTTATCCGCTGATAAGAACGTAAACAGGCAGCGGAATACCGTTTTTTTCGCGATACATCGCCTCTCTCCAGTCAATCGTCGCGCGTGTGCATCGGACAATGCGAAGGATACGCAAAAGTGAAACGTACATCTGACTGTGAGATCATCGCCACATACACGAGGAAACCGATTGCTTACGTGTGCAAGGAAAAAACCAGAATGCGCAAAAGCGCGAGTACATGTTCGCGCTTTTGCGTTCGGGAGAGAACAAAGATATGCAACGTGAGGATGCTTTTTTGATGAAAATGGCACTTGTACGTTAATCTAAAGATTAATCTACAGTGTGGTATTTGCTTCCTGTTTCTTAGATTTGTTCGCGTCGTATGCTCCAACATGTTCCTATCATAGCTTCAGTTTACTCCAATGGACTCATTAGAGTGAGTAGGAACTATGGCAGGAGCATGTTGGAGTATGCAATGCGAACAAACCTTTCCTCTTTTTATAATTGTTTTATCAACATTGTTTCTTGTCTTTTCTGAAGTTCATCAACTTTTATCTCGAACGACAAAAAAAGGGACGGAATAAAGCTTAAAGTCTATTCTACAATGTATTTTTTATTTTCTGTTTCTTGCTTTTTGCTATTTTTTACATCTTATCTTTTTGTTTCTTATCTGGTTTTTTGTTTTATGTCCACCAAAGATAAAAGTTAACAAATTTCGAAAGAAACAAGAAATACCTAGCAAGAAATACAACTGTCGATAAAACGGTTGCAAAGGGGAAAAAAGCAAGAGACAGGAAACAAAGAACACATTGTAGAGTAGGCTTTAAACACAATAAGTACAAGCAATAGAAATAGAGAATGACATATTTCAGAAATGGAATATTCTGCAGATATACACAATTTTTGATTGATTGAAATTATTCTTTGTTTCTATTTCCTGTATTTTTTAATTGTGTCCTAAGCTTGAGACTCGATTGAAAATAATACAATAAGGACTAATATCTAGATTTCCATCTCTCAAAAATTGTGTATTCTGATATAGATGCACGATTTTTAATAGATTAAAATTCGTTATTTTTTTATTCCTATTGTCCTCTGTTTTTTTAATTAGATCTTATGGGTCTCAGATTTTATGGGTTGAAGTTCCCTGTTTTTATTGTCTATGCTATTCAATTGTGTCTCAGACTTCAGAAGAAAAA
This sequence comes from Acromyrmex echinatior, assembly GCF_000204515.1. The sequence goes on along the minus strand of NW_011627462.1, from coordinate 55,324 downwards.
AGGAAGAAATATTTAACAAAGAGCACATTGTAGATTAGTTTTAACTGAGATCAATTCGGTCGGAGCTAACCGATAGTCGAATTAAATAAAATACAGAAAACGATGTTAATTGGCTTTGTTCAATAGAAAAACCAGTTTTGCACACAAATGATGTAATATTTTTAATACACTCTAAATTTTTTCGAGTGGAATTGCTTTCTAAAGAATGAAAACTGAGCCTTAAAAAAGAGTAACTCCATTTTCAATCTTAAGAATGAGATTGACTCTTCCAAATTTTAGAGAGTAGTTTACACATTTAAATCCAATGTGGAATTAAGAATCAAGACCAGTCATATTAAAAAAATATATTATACAATAGTTTCAAGTTGTTTTTCTGCTGAACGGAATCATTAGAAAATATCCGTAGAGTGCGATTATCAGTTAATTATATTCGAAACATTCAACAAGTTTTTATATTCGCATTCGACGGCTTCTCCAATGCAACTGATATAAGGATGCGTCTCCGTTTACAAAATTCTAAGTGAAAGGATCGAAATGACTGCGACGCTGATACATTCTGTCCGGGTCATGCAGCGGAATACTGTACCAAGATTTTTACGTTTCATCGGGAACGTGTCGTTGAGTGCGATCGTCGAGTTACAGCGACACAAAAAAAAAAAAAGAAAAAAAAAGAAAAAAAAACAAACGTCGCAAAAAGTCACGACGCGCGATACCGAGTCCCGCATGCCGACCTATTCGCAGAGCCGTCGCGGCGACCTCGACGACGTCGGCCGATAAGTCATCGCGCGGACGCACGTTACATGACATAACCCGCGACGTTCACGAATGAGAAAGAGAGGGGAGGGGGGGAGAAGCGGATCGTGTGGTATCACCGCCGTTCTCTCGTTCTCGCGCGTAGAAAAGTTGCGGCTCCGAAAACGCGCGACGCCGTTCCGATCTCGCGGTCGCTGCATTTATTCCTGCATAGAAATGCAATTTTTTTGTTCCTTCTCTCCAATCTTGGATTTTATTCTCTTATTTTTCCTCTTTATTATAACCTTTTGCTCTTTCGTGAAGGAAAAAAAGGAACTTTGTTATATCTTCTTGTTGTTTTAAGCTGATTTATATATAATTCACAACAGGATTCGAAACAGAATTCTATTTATAATTTTATGTATCAAATTATAAATGCAATTACGTTATGATGAGAAAATTTCTTGTGTTACAAGAAATACGATATTGAATATGTAGGTTAAGTTGTAATTTATGTTATTTATATATGGATAAGGTTTGTTTGCCTATCCGATTGGATACGACTCTATTCATAGCGCTTATAGATTTTCAATTTTTATTACACCAGGTACAATTGATTAACCATAGGTACCGTATTTATACCCTGGATATACTTGATGCGCCTTTTATATTTATAAAATAGCGCATTAAGTTTACTTTAGATGATCTATAATTTATGATCAAATTATAGATAAAATTTTACTTATAATTTTATATGTCACTTATTCTAAATGTATGTCCTATTATATATTTTGTATATATGTGACTTGTATTTCTTTAAATGGTTTCTATGTTACACACGACACGCAAAATTATAAATAGAATTTTGTCTTGCATTTGATCGCGAATTTTCATCATCTAAAGTGGACTTTGTAGTCATAAATTTATAATTTTGATTATTTATGTTTTCCATATTACACGGTGCATAAAATTATAAATAGAATTCTGTCTCAAATTCTATCGCGAATTATACATCGTCTAAAGTGAGCGTTAGGACTTGTGCAAAATGGAAAAAATATTTGAAATAGAAATAAATATTAATTTTACACTGAAATTTTTGATTAAAAATGGAACCAAAGTTTTCTGTTTTAATTTTAGTTGAAATAATCCAAATTCTAGTTGATAATAATTCTAAAAAAATTTACTAGAATTCTTATTTTTACAAGATTATATCAATCAGAATTCCAGTTATTTCAATTAGAATTCTAGTAGATTTAATCAGAAAATTTTTTATCCATTTTCAGAATTACTACATATTTAATCCAATTAGATCATTTTTTCAGTATGTATATATATATATATATATATATATATATATATATACCTATTAGATCATTACACGATTAGATCATATCTTGGACATTTTTTCTTTGAAATATTAGGAGTACGTATTTCGTAACTCTTAGCGCGAATTTTGTTATCATTCTGCCGCTGCGTAACGGCGTTGTAACGATAATGAAAACTTACGTTAAGAGTTACAGAATAAACCTGCTGGCTAAATAATGCTCTCTATCCTCTTTTTTTTATTACAACTTTACAAAATTTTCTAAATAGATGTTAAAGTATATGTAAAAAATCATTTAATAATTTTTGTATACTTATAAGGTTTTTTGTTTTTCGATTAATTTTTTATTTAGACTAAAAGTGTCTCCAAATGATATGATCAACATATGCCAACATTAGCAAATATCATACACACATACATGACATATATAATTATCCATATTGAATGTAGTTAATATTCAGCGAATATGTGCAGTTGGCCTTATATATTGGTCATATATTGCAGGCACTTTTACAGGCTTTTTACAATAAATCATTACCTACATTCAGAGAAAAGTTTTTTCGATTTAAGGAAAAAATTTCTTTAAACATTATTTTTTTTAAGTTAAATAAAAGAATTTATTTGATTAAAAAAAATTATGTTCAAATAAAAAAAATGACATTTAAAGTAAAGAAATTTTTTTTAACTATATAGCAAAGAAACACTTATTTGAATTGAAGAAATCTTTAGGTGTAAGCTTTAAGTCTTAAGCCATAAGAAATTGACCAATCACAAGTGAGAAGAATAATTGACTATGATTAATCAATTTCTTATGATTTAAAGCTTAGGTAATGTTGTAGAAAATCTATTAAGCTTGAAACACAATTGAAAATCACAAACAATAACAATAGGGAATAACAGATTTCAACTTATCTGAAATTGTGTGTACCAGAATGCAGTTTCTGATAGGTTGAAATCTATTATATTTATTTCTTATTCCTAAAGTTTTTCAACTGTGCATTAAATTTTAACCTCACTTAATCTGATTATAATGTAAAAATTATTTTTAGTGATTAATCATAGTTTTTTTAACTATGACTAATCACTAAACTGATGGTTTCTTAGTGGTATTTTTAGAAGTCACTACAAAACAATTAGTTCAGTGACTAACCATAGCTAGAAAAATACAATTTTTACATCAGAAGGATAAATCTAACTTATAAATTAACTACAAAATGAAAAACTGGGCCTACACACAGAAAAATAAGTAATAATAATAATTTCAAATATTTCAAAAGTTTATATATCCGCAAATGTATCATAAGTTCATCAAAAGCATTAAATTTATTCAAAATATATTCTAAATCCTAATAAGTTTAATGCTTCAATCAAGTTTATTAAATTAAAATAAATTCAATTTATTATGAAAAGCTTGTTTTTTCGATTAATTTTATAATATTCCTCAAAAGAAAATAAATTCTTGTTTTGAGTATATAATAACATTCTTGTGTTTTTGTAAATAATAAGTGTATTTTAAGATTATTATCAAGAAAATATTGTTTGTTAAAAATAATCGTTAAAAGAAAGAAAAATAAATTGAATAATAATATCTTATCTTAGCAGTAGATTGATATTTTTCTGTGTGTAAAAATGAAAATTAATTCGAGATCAACACATCCGCGTGTTACCTACGAACGATTTATCGTGTAAAAGATCAGAAAATTTTTTTTCTTACATAATATGGGTTAAATTGTGTTAGAGAAACAAAAAAATTAAAAATATAATGATTAAACTGTATATAAGTAGCTTACATAATTCTAATTAAAAATTAAGAAGAAAATTAAACATAATGTACAATCTGGATACAAATAAGATACAATCTCTATTTTAATCTGTATATTTTTTCTAAAAATTAGATTTAACATCTATTCTTAATGTTTTATTTTTTAACATTTATTCCTATTTCTAAGAATATTTCTTTCATTATATGCAAGTCTTTACATTTTCTGTTAAAGTTTCCCCTCAATCACTCCTGTTATTCTGGATGTTTTCCGTTCTCTTTTCCTCTCCCTCCTCTCCACGCAGTCCGCCTATAGGTTTCATTTTTTATTATAACCTCAGGTTTTGTATGTACTTTTTAGATTGTCCATTGGCCATTTGTCCTTTTAACCTTTCTCAATTACCGCACTGAGGTCACGTCTGACGTCAGCGACTGGACGATATATTCGCACTTTGGGGAAAGATACGCGACCTATCCGAAACGAGAACGGAATATCATCCCCTTTGCTGGTTACCGCTCTTTTTCCCGAGTCTATTTACAACCCCGGCGACGTAATTAGTGAGCAACGTAAAATCACATCTCCCGTTATGAGAGGAATCTGTTTTCTTTTTTTTCTTCCCTCTTCTTTCCTTTTCGAGAACGGCAGGGTCGCGCAGTTGCATATCGCGGGCGTGTTGGCCGCACGTGACGTAACATACAGCACATTACCCGGCAGCCTCGGCCGCGCGCTCGTTTGCTTGGCCGTAGAGAGGAAAGCAGGCAAGCGGGACGCGAGAATGCACCTGGCTGGCGCGGCGCGGCGTGTCCCGGCCCGGTACACAAGAGAGTGACCTGCCAACCTGCGCGTTCTCGCTCGCTCGCTCATTCGTCCTCTCTCTTTCTCTTTTTCTCTCTCTCTCTCTCTTTCGCCCGAGCGTTCGACGGAACGACCGACGGAGCGGTCGGCCTGCGTTCACCTGCGCGCAAGGTTGCTGCGGGAGAAGCATAGCGGCGAGGGCGGGCGGGGGGGGGGGGGTTCCTA
>NW_011627462.1:941-44048 GCF_000204515.1 Acromyrmex echinatior | reverse complement strand
ATATATATATATAAATTGAACTTATTTTTTACTCAGATTTGTAGACGTTTAATATTAACGTACAATTGAGAGGATGGGCGGAATAAAACAATTCTACTTAGGCCTTTTTTTCGAAGATTAGCTTTTTTTTTATAGTATTGACCGTAATAGAGAAGTATTGTAACATGTAACTTCTTAAAGACATTATATAAATTCATTTGATATTGTATCTATTTGTATATAATAAAAAAGTAGTTATTTTAATTTTTATTAAAATCAAGATTAATTAGCTCATTTAGCCCTTTATTCCGCTCATTCCCTTCATTATTTTATACAATGGGATAAAGTGGTACATGGTACAATTCTGAACAAAAATCCAATTTGCAAAGTTTGAGTTTAGCTTTTTCCAGAGTTCGATGATTTTTTTTAATATCCTTTACATAATAAGATCAAGATTACCAAACTTCTCGAATTTGGATTCAAATCTTATTTCGTTAAAAATTATATCACTGTACACAAGTGAAAAGCATAGGCCAATATTATAAGTATAGAAATAGGAAATATTATAAGTTTTAACGTATCAAAAATAGACATCAAGTCATTTATCAGTCTGTTTTTTTTTTATTCCTGCACTAGATTGCATTAGAACTTTCTCTCTTTCGCCAAATATTAAACCTATAGATATCTAATAATTTACTTTAAAAGTATACACTAGTTCAGCTACAGAAAACAGTGTATACCAGAATACATGATTTCTGATAGAGATTGAAATCTATTTCCTTATTCCCTGTTTCTATTATCTTCATTTTTCAATTATGCAATACGCTTTATTAATATCCTCTTTAAACAATTTCAAACAAATAGTTTGGAGACTCAATATTGTCCCGAGATGATCAATAAAATATTGTGTAATATCAATTATTGTACAATAATATTGATCGGGCCGCTTTAAATTGCATCTCGGCGAAAACAGTATTCAGAATCTGTTGAAAGATCGCCGACTTCTTTCATGCGGCATTCAATTTTCAATCTTTAATTCGACATGGCTGTAATACGTTACAACGCTGCGGTGCACCGCGTTTCACGAGCGTTCGAATCGCGCTGGAATCGGCGTTTAAGGTTCGCAATATCCGGCTGAAAATCATTAATGCTAGTTTAACACGCATCGAAAAGGAGAGCCCCATCGGTTCACGTTCTCGGTTCGTAATAGCGCTCTCTCGGAACGGTAACGCGCCGTGTATTATTGTGCGATCAGCGCGGAAATATCCGAGATACGTTCTACGCTGTTCTACGCGCTCGTCTAACGGAGGCGCCGATCCGTTTTACAGAGAGAAATGGACAGGGACCATAGGGAGCAACGCGATCACGATAATCTGAGCGAGAAGGAACCGGACTGCAAAGTTGGAATGGCTTTCTGCAGCCTCTCCCACCATCGCGATCGTACGCCGGATGCCGATGCAGAGGTTCATTGCTTGTCATAACATTTCCCCTTCAATGATTACGCGGCGTGTATGAGAAAATAACAATCGGCGTTTATCGAGAAATTAGTAATTAATGTAATCATCATACAAATTGTTTATTATTTTCACGATAATTATTATTCCATGAGAAACGCTGAGAGGCATTGAGTTAGTAGTCAGTTTCTGAAGATAATTAATGATATTAATGATTTTCACATTATTTCTATGATAATCACTTATTTGTAATCAATAAACTAATAAGCCGGTTGTTATTTCTTTTATCATTATTATGGAAATAGATTAAGGAATTATTATGGAAATAGAGTAATGGGGGAGAGAAGTAATAATTTCTTTATAAAAGTCAGTTTTAAAATTCTTGTCTTGTTGCAGAGAGACATGGACATCGATCCGGCTGATCATGTCGAGAATTTGCACGACGACAAGCATGAGAAATTAGGGAGGAATTTTCATAATATAGGACATCATCCAGCCATGGTAAATATATTAATCCGCTGATAATTTTTTGTAACATTGATTTCATTAAATATCTTGAATTTGTTTTTTTGCAGAGAGATGTAGATAGGGATCAAAATCATGTTGATATGCATGACGACAAGATAGACCTTAAGATAGGAAGAGACTTTCGTAATCTCGGCCATCATCCTGGAATGGTTCATTTGCATTCTGATTCTTTCATTAAAAAACGCTACGAATTAATTCCAACACCTAATATATATATATATATCTCCGTTATTTCACAATACATTGATTTCCTAAGTGTTCATCTTTAACTCAAATAATATTTTAACATTTTTTTATAGGTGAAATTAGCGAGGGACGTTCGCGGCTCATTAGGCTTAGGATTGTCCTTAGAACTTTGTGTAGTTTGTGGGGACAGAGCTAGTGGCAGGCATTATGGAGCAATTAGCTGCGAGGGGTGCAAAGGGGATTTTAAGCGCAGCATCCGCAAGCAGCTGGGCTACCAATGTAGAGGAACCAAAAGTTGCGAAGTTACCAAACATCACAGAAATCGTTGTCAGTATTGCAGACTTCAGAAGTGCTTGGCGATGGGCATGAGAAGCGACTGTAAGTGATTAATTATCATGTTCTTTTTTATTGAATATCCTTCTCTAATTGCTATACCATATCCTGTTTCTTTCACTCTTTAGCTCTTTAATCAACTTCTTATCAATCTCTAACCAATTCATATCGTTGTGTTAATAAAAAAGTGATCTCAAAATTAACTACTTTTCAATAGACTAATTTTAAATTCTGAATTAAAACAACATTTTAATTAGTATAATGAATACGCATAACTTTATTTTCTTTCCATGTTATATTTTCAATATTATATATATTCTTTAGAATTAGTTATGAGTGTTGAAGAATATATATAATTTAAAGTATAACACGGAAAGGAAATGAAATTATGCATATTCACTTAATGCGTATTCATCTTAATTTATATATATATATTTATTTATTTATTTACATATATAAAAGATCGAGTGAAGATCGAGATCGAATCTAGGACTTGTTACGATGTTGCAGCTGTACAACATGAGAGAAAACCAGTATTGGGTGATTCGGCTGGGACAAAAGTTGGCAATCGTAACCCTAGGGTAAAACCTGAGCCGCAACAGCCTGCGCCCGAGGCACTACCGACTTGGGAACAACCCGAGAGCCCTAGCATGGAAGACCAAAGCAGCGATAGTGACGCTCTCAGCGATGCTTTGACCTTAGCTCGTGAGCGTTTACTCCTTTCTCATGCGTTAGCAGATAGTATGGCTAAAATCATTAGTGATGTAAGTTACGATTGTTATCTCATTGTATTATTTCTATAGATAGGCCGTTAATGTATCGCGATATCTCCTTGTAGAATGTTAATGGCTCGAGCGAACCAGAAGAAGAATGGACCGGCCAATTAATCTCTGAGCGAAATACGTTGTTTGAATTGAGGGCGCCTAGCCCAGCACCTGTGTATTTGTCTATTCACTACATATGTGAAAGTGCAGCTAGATTATTATTTTTGTCTGTACATTGGGCACGAGGAATTCCAGCATTTCAAGCTTTGCCGTAAGTATGATGTAATTTATAGAAATAGTACGTCTACCTCTTGATCATATTAATGATAAAGTCATAATGTTTAAGATAAATGTTTTACGTTTTAGATCTGACGTTCAAACTACTTTAGTTAGAAGTTCCTGGGGACAATTGTTCACATTAGGTCTGGCACAATGTGCATATACCTTGTCACTTCCTAGTATTTTGACATCGATAATTAATCACTTACAAGCTAGTATCGCACAAGAGAAAGTCACCGCTGGCAAAGTAAAATGCGTTACAGAACATATATGGAGACTACAGGATTGTGTAAATTCACTGCACAAGCTACAAGTGGATTCTGTTGAATACGCATATCTTAAAGCTTTAACGCTTTTTAGTGCTGGTAAGTGAATGTAAATGACAAACAATGAAGTTTATCTATTTATCATGAATATCAGAGTGAGACATTTATTGTTATTTTTTAGATAATGTCTTAGCAGGCATTTGGCATAAGAAAGTTGAAGTCTTGCAGGAAGCAGCATGGACGGAGCTGCAGCAACGTGTAGGCTCCGATAGATTACCTCGCCTTCTGTTGAGGCTAGCACCTCTCCGCTCGATTAATCCTAGAGTTCTGGAGGACCTCTTCTTCTCGGGTCTTATTGGTCGAGTAAGCGTAGCTAGCGTCGTGCCTTATATTCTTACCATGCAAGATTATAAAACTGAACCAGAAAGTCATGCAGGGTGACGAATATTGTCAGTGCAATATAAATCGTGACCTAAAAGAGTGATATAAACGTAAATGTTGGATGCCTCGTTTTTGTACAACGAAAATGTTTACTCAAACGCGAACGTTGACATAATTTTTATTTTCGCATTTCCCTTTTTCTTTTCAAATATTTGCATAAGAATATGACGCAATAATGAGGCGCACATAAATTTGAATTAATTATAAATGCATGTATTACTGTAATAATAGTAATTGTACATATATATCTATATCTAGATATATGTACATATTTTTATGTTTAGATCATAAATATATATTGTATTAAGATGGTAAACTTAATTCCTGCCGCTCGCTATTAGAGGAGACTATCCTAACGCTGGCCAGTTTCGATCGCGGCGAGTGAAGCCGCATGACTTTTGTAGTTTAGACATTACTGAAAATAATTTAGTCCTCACAGGTTAAATTTCTTGACACCAAAGAGATTTTCCAATTGATCGAAAATGAATCGCGATAAGCTGTTTTTCCAACATTTGCTTCTTCACTACTTCGACCTTAAGAAAACAGCTAAAACGCATCGCTTATTATATGGTGATGAAACTCCATTGGAAAAAACATGTAGAGTGATTTGAACGCTTTCGAAACGATGATTTTGACGTGAGAGATAAAGAACGTTCCGGACAGCCGAAAAATTTTGAAGATTTCGAGCTGTAAGAATTGTTCGATGAGAATTTAGTTCAAACGCTTTTAGAGTTGTTGAAAGCGTTAAATATTACTCCAATGGCCGAAAAATTTTGGAGACGAAAAAATAGGAATTAAGTTTACTATCTAATATACAGAATGTTTCATGAATATATGTCAATATTTTAGAAGATAAATCTATATACTAAAATAAGTAAAAAAATGTCACATAAACATATATAATGATTAAAATGAACTCTATATTTAAAATAATAATAATAAATAAATTTCAAGGCTAATGAGAGTCATTGTGGAAGAGATTGCGCACAATATGACTACAAAATGAGTTGAAACGTTCAAGATTTAAAAAAAAAGATATCATTGTTATAAAGAAGATATCATTGTTATAAAGAAATAATTTTACTTATCAATAACTGCGCAATCCCTTCTGCGTTGACTCTCATTAGCCTAGAAATTTATTTATTATGATTATGATTATGAAATTTATTTATTATGATTATAATATAAACATATATTATGAATATAAACATATATCCTACATAGGCATTTCCTTTTATTAACGTGATTATACATCCTACATATCTTAGTTTTCAAGTTATGAATGATTAAGGAAAATATTTGCAATGCCCTTGTGCGTTAACATACGTTACTTGCACAGTAAGCGGCAGGAACCAAACTGAAAATCGGCCGAAATGTACAAGCAAATCCCAGTACTGTCCTAAAGTATTGACATGCATTTATGAAACACTCTGTATATTATAGCGCAACATCTGATTGTTTATAATATTGACTTTGTACCCAGCAATTTTTTATTTATTATATAGTAAATGAACATTATACAAAACTTTCCCTAAATGTGGCAACTCAACACTTTAAATTATAATTTCAAATAAGAGCGTAAATAACATTGCTCGTTGAAATGAACAATCTGTAAAGTGATAATAAGAGAATATTGAAATTATAATATTTATATATGTATATATACACAATTAAAGTTAAAAATACAACAATTATAGTTGCATTTTTAAATATTACTGACAAAATGCAATATCTCGAAAATGGGCTTCTCCAATCTGTGATATAATTTCACAGGAAAGTTTTGTATCGGCACATTACTTACACAAAACGTAGAAGGCAATATGATTTATAATGTGTTATAAACAATTAAATAATTTGTAAAAATATTTACAAGAAAAGTATATTTGTATATTGAGGTGGTTCTTTAGTAAAGTACCAAAAATTTGGAGTGCCTCATCAGGGCCCACTCAAAATTACAAATATCTGGATAATTTGGATAAAATATTAAAACTACGTGTATCTTAATGAAATAGTATGGAACATACGATAGTAAATCAAGAGTTGCATCTTTATTGAATGAAAATAAGATAAGATTATGTTTATTTTTCAAGGTTAAAGGATCTCACCAAAAAAAACATACGGAAATTGGATTCCGATTACTTTGGCTGAATTTGTAATATGTTCTGATCGTCCTGATCAAAAGTCATGGTGACGAAGTAAAATAATAAACAGTTTTTGAGTTATTATGTATCAAACTCTGCCAAAATCGCTGTGCGATAAGATCTTTTATGCAAGTTTATGCATGTAAATATCTTTCCAGAATGGCTGTTGACCTATTACTTTTTATGACCATTAAAATCGTAATTTTTTAAACCATTGAGCGTCTACAATAAACAGTAGCAGTACAGGCTGTAGATACGTCGGGAGTAAGGTGATTTTCCGACCCAGAAATGATTGACATCGATAAACATCAAATTGATGTTGATTTAACGTCGTTCGACGTTTCTGGTTGGATCAGCTTACTCCCGATGTATATCTACAGCCTCTACTACTACTGTTCATTGTAGATGACGCTTTCTCGTTTTTGAGAAAAGTCTATGATAAGATTTGTATGCAGTTAGTCGAAGAATCGTCTGCGAGAGACTTATCTGTCACTAAGTTATACGTGACAGGTTACAACTTTTTTTTCTCTTTTATTTCATTGTTAATCTTCTATAGAATTTTGCACACGTTAATTTCGATACTTCCACTTCATTTTATAAAAAAATTAGACATTTCTATGGTAACTCGATTTACTAAAGAACCACCTTAACGAAATTACACTTATTATACTTCATTCAAAAGTTATAACCGAAAAAAGAAAATTTGATTGATTACGCCTTAAGAAGGTTGTAAGGGCATAAAATACATAAATATTTACGCTTTAAACAAAAACTACGTACATATGAAAGTTGTGTTTATAACATTTCGTTTTTATTGAGTAACAATTTTTATAGATTATTTTATTTGTTATTTTTACTGTTGAACAAAATGAACAAAAATTTAGCATGGCAAACAGTGCACTGGTCTACCATGTCAGAGGTCCCGGATTCGATCCCAGTAGAAACCGAAATATTTACGCTTGTTTCTGCTCTTGGAAAAAGTCGGCAATCTCCCGGGAGTATCCTTGCTCACAAAAACACCTCGAAAAATCCGCTGTTCGGAACCGATTAAAGCTATAGGTTCCACATGCTCATGGCAATTGGATAATCAGCATGCGTATAAGTATATGAGAGAGATGTAACACAGGTTAGAGGCTTAATGTAAAAAGAAACAAAAATTTTAAAAATGATAAAAATCTAAATTTTTTGGTATAAGTACTTTTAAAAATGATTTATTGCAAAGTTTCATTCAGATTTACCAATTGATTTTTTCATAACGAATAAATATTTTGTTTATTTACTGAACAACTAATGTCTGCATCTCAATGTAACTTTTTATAAATATTCTTGAATTCATAAAGAAGTTATATTAAAAAATTGAGATTTTTATCATTATTTTATAATATATTTCCATGTATTATAGTACAAATTTAAAAAATATTACTTTTTATTGAAATAATTTGATCTAAATAAACTATCTCTAATTTTATATTATTTTTAAATGCAATTTAGAATAATCCGTTAATAATTTTTTAAATTATTAACATATTGCATTTGCCTTACAACCTCCTTAAATATATTTGGTTGCTGATAAAAAAATAGATATCGAACATTTTTATCCTCTCTATAAAAACGCAAGTTTCATTAAAATCAAAGAGGTATATCTGGAAGGTTTCTTTCTTAGCCTATTCTACATGTATAAAGAAAAAACAGGGTTATTTTGAAATGATAAGAGTTTGAATATATGATGCGAGTTGAAAGTAGAAAAAATTTAATTGTTGTTTGTTTATCGAAATATTAATATAACATAACACATGATTCAGATTTCCTATAATATAAAAAGAGAAGTCATGTCATATTTTTGCTTCCAATATACAAATCAAAATTTTTGTGCACAAATTACCTATTACTTGTTCGGAGTGGACAATAAAATCATATTTTTTGTAAGAAAAAAGCGTAGATACTTAACATAGTTTAGACATATATATATATGATTGTACATGAGTTACTTAATTAAAAATGTAAATTTCCTATTGTTGATATATTGTAATTATATATCGTAAAATTAATAAGGTAATTACACATAAAGTACTTTATACATATTTTAGTATTTTTAAGTTATATTATACTCGATATTCCGATTAATTAACAAATCGATCGAAAGCAATCTCATCATTAAAAAAAATTCTTTAAAAAATCTTTAAGAAATTTAAAAGATATTCTTTTAAATTTATTTATTTTTATTCTTTTTTAAGAAATTTTTAAGAACATTACTTTATTATTTTTTTATAATTGAATTTCTTTTGCAAAAATTTATCAATTTGTAATAATATCAAAACAGCACAATTAGTTTCTCAATTGAAATCTTTAATATGACATTACAGTTTGATAAGAATTAGATAATATTAATAGTGTTGAAGTTTCAAATTATCTGAAGAAGATATACTTCTTCGTAATATTGATAATGACATATTATTATTGTGATCATTAAAACAATGTTTAATAGTCAGATACAATTTAATTTTTGATATATTTATTGACGGGGTGATATTAATATTTTTATTAAATAATATAGATTCTCTGAAACTTGATTTGTCGTAGCTTGATAGTTTCTAAACTCGTGGATTATCTTCGGAATTTAAATGCTTTTTGCGTTTCACTGTATTTTGCTGTTAATGCTTGTATGTTAGATACTCGAATTGAGAATTACAAAATCACCGCAACAGCATTTAAATTTCGGATCTTTAAAAGAGACAATACGTTGAGACATAATATTCTGCGGTTGCATTACAAAGGAAATTGTACATACGCGTGTAAGAATGTGCCTACATAAGAAAGATATTTATATGGACGTTAAGAATTTTGTAATTATTGTTATATACGTGATGGAATATAACTAAAAGATCAGAGATACCTGAAAATTCGTTGCAACGCAACTGTGCTAAATGAGGAACGATATGTATATATACTTAACAAACATATATGTATTTAAATGCGTCGAGAAATAACATTATATATATATATATGTATGTATAAATGCAGCTTTTATATCTTTATTCCTTGATCCTAAATTATTCAAAATTCATTGCAATGTGTTTTATTGTCCAAAATCCATCCATTGGTTTTCTGTTTCTGCACTAGAATTCTTTCTCGCTTTCGACAAATATCAAACATATACCTATCTCACTTTAAATTTCAAAAATGTACAGTTCAGCCACAAAAAACAGACCTCATGTGTTTCTACAAAAAGAAGTTAGAAATGGAGATATTTCAGGTCATTCCAGAAACATTCATTATTCAAATTTATCAATATTTTTGTTTTCTGATTCTTTTTTTCTGTAAAATGTTATAGAAATTAATTACTAAAGCATTTTTATAGTTTTATTGTTGAAGTAAAAGTGAAACTTAGTAGTGTTGATTTTGCATAATAATTTGATAAAATCCAGTGTTTTCAAGAGTCAATACCCCTTGTGACAGTTGTGTGGCTCGGCGAAAGGATTAAACTTTCTAGAGAAAGCGCGGTTCCGCGAACAGCGTTTGCGTGACGCTTGTGTGACGTCAGCCAGTATTCAGCTCGAGATACGGCCTCGAGTCATAATTAGGAATGAGAAAGATATTTGCAAGATGAAATTAAAATTAAGATTAGAAGTAAAGAGAATTACATTCAAAGTTGTGAAGTTGAAGACAAAGCCGATCATTGAAGAATTTTGTTCTTTTTTCTCTCTTTGAAGGATCCATGTTAGATCCTTCAAGATCTAAAGAGATTTTTATAGTCGATCTTATGTCTAACATCATTTTAAGAGACTCTTAAGTATGATTTCAAGATATATTATTATATATATGGTCATTTCATTCGCTGAATAGAATCTTAATGTTACTCAAGATCAAGATAATGTAAGATCAAACCATGAATACCGCTTTTAGGATGACTGACCATTTCAACCAAACATCTATTTAACTTTATATACATATATTATATCGGCGATTAATTCAACTAGCAGAATTAAAGTAAAATTTCAATAATAAATTTGTTATCTAATCCTTCCTTTTATATATCAAACAATTAATTACCAAAATTAATAATTTTATTTATGTTAATAAAATAAAAGTTACATTCATGATGAAATGGTAAAAATATTATTTGACAAATTAATCAAACTGTAATTTATTTGTTATTTATTGTATAATTTAATCCTTTTATGTAGCAAACAAAAAATTAACAATTTTATTAGCAAAATGATACAGATATTACTTGACAATTGACGATTAATTTTTTTAATCGGTAGAATTGTTTAGTATGCATTTTCGTTACCTATCTAATCTTTCTTTTTTTCTATCGAATAATAAAAAATTAAAAGATGATAAAAGATGATAAAAGAAGATGATAGAAGAATTATTTAACAAGTTAATAACCAATTTATAATTAAATCAGCAAAATTTAGAGCAAAATTTTATATAATTTACATTAATCTAAGTTTTTTCCTCTAAGCTAAATAACAAAAAAAAATAACGATTCTATTAAAAAAATAATATGGATGTTATTTGATAGTTTAAATATCAACTAAATTAATCAGAGTTAAAAGTCCTTTATTAGCGTTCACCTTTATTAGCGTTTTTCATTGGCAGAATTGGTGCACATTCAGTGCACAAAACTGATATACATTACTCATCTAATTTGAATGTAAAAGTAGGATATTTCAACTAATAAAATACCCAATGTATACTTTATTAAATAGCACGATAAAATGTATTGAGGATTTCGCAGTTTAATTCATTTTTATATATTTTTTAAACATACATTTTGTCATCTTTATGTCGATTTGTGTACAGTTTTAAAGTGCGCTAAATATGCGCACTAGGATAACAGTCCCTATTATTATGTTTGTCTCTATTAATGTGCGTTTGTATTTCAATGAGTCATAAAGAAAATTAGCACGAATAAGAAAAAATGTTTTTTGTTAAGTTAAATTATTAAAGTATACACGATACCCCAAAGTAATATTTTATTTTTTAATTATTAAAGTACAATATTTAAAAAATTTTTCGAAAGATATGAGGAATTAAATTTATGTGAATTCAGTAATACGTACTGCAAGATTTTAAGCTTATCCCTATTAGTGTGCCCTATATTGGAGCTGAGAACATTAATGTTCATTAAAATAAGTATAATTGAAATAATAATTTATGTAATATTTACTTAAACAATTAGCTTAAATTTATTATTTATTTTGACAATTATATGTTAAAATGAGTCAAATGTGGATAGGCACACAAATTAATTGGGGGCACATTTTAATAGAGCCATTTGGAGAACTCATTTAAAACATAATTTTTATGAAAAACATTATAAAGCATTAACATTTTTTAAATTAAAGAAATATTATAAAAAAAAGAAATAATTGAAAAACCGATATTGATTGCAAGCAGATAAAATTAAAGCTACAATATTTAATAATAATTAATTCAGTAATAAGCAAATTGGCTAAAAGGTATATTAAAATAGGGACAGTTATCCTATAATTCTGCCAATGAAAAACGCTATTAATTTGCTATTCTGAGAGCGCGGCCCTACGCAGGCAAATGAGTCACGGCGCAAGACCGCCGCGAGATCCGATATTCACCGCCAGTACTCAAACTCTATAGTATACAATATTACACGCACTATAGTTAATATTTTCAGTACTAGCAATGAGAATATTAGAGCTGCGTTCGCTTTGTCGCACATAACGCTTGTGAGCATCAATTGTCCTTGTTTAATATTTACTAAACAACAAGGATGAAACGACGCTTAAAGCATTGTGAACGCCAAAGCGAACAAAGCCTAGAAGCAGCAACTGTTGAGACGTTCACCGCCGCCAGTGTGCGCCAGTGTAACGCACCGATGTAGATGCGAGGCGTTTTTTCCGCCGACCTCCGCCGACCTCCGCAAACCTCCGCATCCCGTCCGCGTACGAGCAAGCGCTTGCGTATCGAGACATCGAGATCGCGTGCTGTTCCGCGGTGGTTGCGCGATCCGACCCGACCCGAGCCGAGCACGACGGAACGATAGCACTGATCGCAGTTCGCTGAGTTCGCAGTCGCTCGTCCAGCTCGGTCGGTTGCTCAACGTCGCGCAATCCGACGGCGTCCGTCCTCGCGCGAGCGTTTGTAGCGTACCGGCGACGAGTGATGTACAAAAGACCGGTCGACTCGGCGCACCTTCCTGGAAATTCTTCCTCCGTCAAAAAATCCGTTCCGTTCTTCACCGTGATTTTGCCAAGTTCCCAATTGTAGTGCAGTTTTTCTTCGGGACGCGATTATTTTCCATTGTGTGAGCGCGATCGGTGCGGTGAATCGCCGCGCGGTTTTTTCGACTTCGATCGACGCTACGCGTGAACGATGCCGGCGAGGGCAGCTCGGTCCGCATCGCGTGATTAATAACCGTAACGGGAATTTTTAAGCCGCGACGAGAGAGGTGCACGTTGTTGTTGGGTATGTAATACTCGTTCTTTGACTCCATGTTGTTTTGACAGCTCGAACCGATCGGATCCCTAGGTTCGTTCTCGCGCTCGAATACTCTCCTCGAATATATGTATGTACATATATATAAATACTAAGTGAATGTTCGTGTTCAAACTGTTATGTGTCATTTATTTTTACCGCTACATTTATTTATATTTAAATGCGAGGGGAGAATGACTTTGAGCGCGCTACTCGAGATGATACAGTGATGCAGCGTTTGAATGAATCATCTGTTTTTAAAACCTACTATCCTGACAATTCCATCCTCTCGTAAAACAAAGGTAGTAGAAATAGGTTGAGAAACGCGATTTTTTAATATTTTTATTGTTTACTTTTTATTTGCCTGATTTTTACTAATACTTATTATATCGACATATTAAAGATATTAGATACAAATGTATAAATATTAAAAATAATTACAAATATTCTTATTACGATATATATATAAAAGTATTTATTTTATTTAAAAAAAAAACGAAACTGGATGTGTTTTTGGATGCGATTCATTTAATGCATGATGCGCATTACGTATCACATTTTATCTTTGAAGTAGAGATAAAAAAGCAGGTTTTTCTGATTTCGTAAGAAAATATCAAATAAAAAACGGATTTCTTACGTAAAAAACGATTTTTTATCCAAAACGATGTAGAATTCATGAAAAATAGATAGAATTTATATTAAATATATTGGAAAAGATATAGAATTTATTTTTCTTGGTATGGTTAAAATGTTCGATATCTCCATGTTATTTCGATATTATTTAATATTTTTTTTTTTATAATTTCAATCAAGGTGGAAACATCTTTGTGTTGTTGCGGTGCCTAATGAATTGATATTCTTTATCGACAATGGTCTAAAGTCTAAATACATTATCGCTTATAATTATTTAGATGGCAGATATTTTTACATTTTACTCTGATTTTAAAAGCTAAATAGGAAATGGCCCATATTATTGTTAACAGATAATATTTTATTAGTTAACACAGATTATACATAGTTTATAACTGACATTGTTTTTTATGTATATTACTGTAGTTATATATAATTGTAAGAATTTTAAATTTTATTATTGATGCAAAATCCTAACATAATATCGATTCAAGAATAATTGGGGAAAATTCGATAAATTGTTTTACTAATTTATATTTTAGAATATGTCACAATTACAATAAATTACAACAAAAGCAGCATCAATTATTTTAATAAAATTTTTTTGTGTAAAACAGTACGAGAGAGAGAGAGAGAGAGAGAGAGAGAGAGAGAGAGAGAGAGAAACATTTACTTCATTTTAAAAATTGGAGTACAATATAAAATATCGTCTGAATAATTGTGAACGATAGTTATATCTATGATCACTGCAACTTATTGTTAATCATTATACTACATTTTTCTTTTGTAGTTATCTTTTCACAGAAATATTTTGGATAAATGCAAAAATTAAATTCTAGAACGGTAGTACAGCGTTAAAACCATTAAACGCTTCAAAAATATATAGTCGAATAAAAAAACTTACAGGAACTAAGGAAAAACAACTGTTTTTTTACTAAATTTTTTTTATTCAAGACTTAGGTTTTTTAATTATTTTTATCCCTACTTTGGACATTCGATCTTTACTCTTCACTCATTTTATTTTTGTTATTTACTGAATGTTAATATTAGTACCAATATAAGTACTAATGTTTTGTACTCATTGAAAGAATTAAAGGAATAAATTATTATGAAAATAAAGAGAGTGATAAAAAATTAAATATTTCATTACTATAAAAAACATATTGAAAAATAAACAATCAGAAATCTTATTCAGAATCTTATCTTTTACACAAAAAATATATTAATCTAAAAAATAGAAACGATCAAAAATGATTATTTTATACTTCTATCTTCTGTCAATAAATAAGAATAAAATGATACATTATACGCATCATGCGTAAAATAGAACGCATCCTTTATCACTTATTTGCATGATTGAGCTTTTATTAAAAATATTTGTTTTATTTGAAAGGATAAAAAAATGTACTCGTCATATTTTTCTTCAATTTTTCAAAATCTCTGCATGTTACATATTTATCGCGAAATAGCATAGTAAAAAATATATTTAAACGTTTGCGAAACAGAGAGACGTGTTCGAGGAGTGACGCTTTTGTGCTATAAAATATCATTTAATTGTTAAATATATTGAACAAGCATCTAGAAATTGAAATACCAGAGTAAGAAGGATTTAAGGGCGGTGTGTATTCATCGTCCATTCTTATTTTAAGACCATCTTAAGTAATGTCTTAAGATGCTAATACAATTCTCAGTACGATTGGTTCATAACATCTTAAGACTGTACTTAAGATGGTCTTAAATATAAGAACCATCTATAAATACCAGTCTAAATTGAGGTTAATGTTATCCATGACTGCATGTTAAGGGCTTTATTGTTATTCTTCTGCAATTACCATCGATGTTAACAGGGCATGTGGCTTTTGATTTTATTTTCTCCTACATCAAACATCAAACATAACTGCCATCGCTGCTTGTAATATCCTATCTGTATATATGATGCGCGATTCTCATGTTGGGCAAACAAAGTTCCAAGGCAACATCATATTCCGCAACAATCGCGTGACGAGAAACAGAGAGAGAGAAGAGAGTGTATATGTGTATATGTGTCCTTTGTCTGCGCGTTGTGTCTCACCCGTTTCGAGCCCTTTGATCGATAAACCTTATCCCTTCGTTTTTTGAATCAATCTCGAATTAATCTCGTCAAATATTAATGCCATTTTCAATATGAATTAATTTTAATCTCGGTTTAACGTTAGAAAGCAAGTGATTTTTATTCAGTAATACTCGTTTCTACAAAAAAAATGTAATTTAATTTCAATTTTTATTCAATTAACTCTTTATTTTTTTCTGTTCTAAAAATTGAAAAAAGATGAAGAGTAAGTTGAATCGAAATTTATATCGAAATTATAAAAGAATCAAGCGAATAAATTATTATTAAAATAGACAAAGTGATAGGGAATAATATTTCATTATTATAAAATACGTAATTATTGAATAGTAAAAAATTTCAAAATCTTATTTTTTACACAAGAAATATAATTCTAATATAAATAATAGAGAAACATTTAAGTTAAAAAATGATTTGGTACTTCTCTCTTTGTTAACATACTTTTAATCTTTCTCTCTAATTCTAAGAATTGGAAAAAGATAAAGAATGAGTTAAATTGAAGTTAATCTTCATTGATAGAAATAGACATGCAATTACGTCGAGTCTGTCTTTTTTTTGCGTTTTTGTTTTCATTCATCTTTTTCCTCAAGAAAGACGCATGAAGAAAACTCGTCCACGGCACGCAATATAATTTTCTGTGATAAGATGTATGCGAATGTTTATAAAGGCTTAGATTGAAATATTGGGATTGAATTTATCGATTCGAGGGTCTAGAAACATCTTACGCTAATTAAAAGTGGCTATTTATGTGGCGCGATTATATGCAAATACTTCTAAGCTACCGTTCAGCGCTTCGCTTTTCTCTTCATCGCCTGCGAATGCGCTCATTGACACAACAGCGTGGATTCATTGCGAGAGAAATGTATGAATGGAAAACGCGCGCGATTAAGTCGTCACTTTCAGTCCTGTCATCTTCGGAGTGAGTATGCGAATTTAAGGATGTTCTCAGAATTTTTCAAATGAAGCGACGATACTTTAACGTGAAGCTGAAACTTCTAACAGAAAACGCTCGGCTCGTATTTTTGCTCTTTTTCATTTTTCAAATTTTAATTATTTTTTTAAGTGTTACTTTTTGTCCCAATTAAATCCTTAGTACATACTGTGATTTCCTTCTCTCTAGATCTTTTGGGGTGGAATCTCACTCTAAAGAAAATTGAGTCAATCTTGAACAAGAGTAGCTCAATTTTCAATCTAAGAGTGAGATTTTACTCTTTAGAGTGAGATTCACTCTAAAAGTTTTAGAGAGAAGGATTCAATTATTTTTCAAGTGTTACTTTTAATTCCAAACTTAAGTTATTTTATGAAAGTATGTTCTCTAAATCTGAATCAGTAGCTAATCACTGATATCAGTGCCAAGTATGCTACTGATAATCAGTGAATTAAAGATGTGAGATCCTTTAACTTAGCTAATCTTTATTATATGATTTAACCTTGTTTTAGTGCTCAAATTTAATGAATGTGGTATTGGAAGATTGAAATTAACGTGCAAATATCAGTATTTTAGTTATATAATACTCAAATATGCTTCTTTTTTTAATTGAACTTCACTGATTATTAGTGCAAAGTATGCCACTGGCTAATTAGTGACTATCCACTGATTTAAATTCAGAGAATGACACAATAAGTTATATCTATTAATTAACAATTAAAAATTATCGAGGCTTTTCCAAATTAGCGAGCGCTAAGAAACGTTGAAACTTAAAACCTTCAAGTCCCGGATGTGTGTTTCCGAAGGCGCAACGAAACGCCGGAAGTAGTACGGTGGACTTACGATCATTGGTGTGGAATATTCGTTAGCTTCCGGGAAACACCGCGTTCACTTCGTCAAATCCGACTCACGATTGCTTTTATGTTGAACTTTCGTATGCGGGTGCGATTTAATTTTATCATTTAGTCTCTTTATCTTCAGTTTTCAGCTGGCCCGATTATCTCTTGGCTTGAATAAAAAAAAAAGCGCAAATCGAAAAAGCAAAGACGAAACGAGACCGGGGCGGACTAAACTTATCTCTTTCTTCTACCGGGTGGGATAAATCTCGGTATAAGGCTCTAGAAGCTAGGACCCTCTCTTCCGTAACGACACCGCACGCCGTGTGGTAAACCACTCCAAACTCGTCGTTCCACCTGGGAGATCGTCCCCTGGGAGCCCTGTACCTTGGCTTTTATCGACACGGGGCGGGTGGTGATGCTTTTGTCTTCCCGACGAATTCGGGACTTATAGCTGTGCGAAAATCGAGAGCTACATCGATGCCGAAGTCGGAGTGGAGATTTTGGAGGTCTCTTTTATCTTTATTTCCTACATGAGTGAAAGAGAGAGAGAGAGAGAGAGAGAGAGAGAGAGAGAGAATGAGAGTTGGTTGCACCAACGTCAATTGGCTATTTAATTGGTTGGATTTTCCCAATTTATTTGTATCCCAAGTTATTTAGAACAACGTATTTCCCTCTCACAGATTAATCATCAATTAATATGGAAATTTTTAACGTACATGTTTCTCAGAGACCAGAGGATTTTGAATTAAATCGCGTTGAATTAATTTGCTAAAAGTTTAAACATAATTGAAAATTAAGATATGTTCTTTCAATTTAGAAAAATGATTTTCATTGACATATAGAACTTGAGTTTAAACTTTCTGAACTTCCAGCTTTTTAGATTTTCTTTGATCTGAATTAACAAGATTGCCCTTTCCCTAAATTCTTTAGAATGGAATCTGATTCCGAAGAGTGAAAATTGAGCTTGTTTTGAAAAAGAGTGATTCAATTTTCGATCCAAGAGTGAGATTTCATTCTTTAGAGTGAGACTCACTCTAAAAATTTTAGAGAATTGTTTTATCGGAGAATCGATCTTGAAAAAATTTAGCCAGTCGACGTTTAATTAACCAAGATTGTTGGTGCAACTCTCCCGTAAACATCTCGTCAATACATGGACGATGCTGTCGTATTTTACGATAATCATGCGACTTTTTTCGCAATAACAGGGGGTCGATTGTGTATCTTGAAAACGTCTCAAAAAGAGTGACTCAATTCTCAATCTTTAAAAGCGAAATTCACTCTAAAAGTTTTAGAGAGTAATGAATTTGCTCACTTTTGTCATTTTCACCTCGTTTCAAGACACAATTGGTCCCCAGATTGCGCCATCGTGATTAATCTAATGCTGCGCTGATCGAATCTGTTGCTCCATTAACTTTTCGCTCGGGATAATCAGAATCTAAGAATTCTGTCGATGTCGATGCATATTTACGTAAAGCGGACTATAAATTATAAATATCTTTGATATCTGCAATTCTAATTTAATAAATTGCGCTATTCACTTTATCGAAGGCTGATCTGTGACGACTGCCTCTGGGAAATACCTCTAATGAGCGCTGTATGTAATCTTCGAATACCAAGCGATATAGTGACGGTCTAATTAACCCTCACCATGAAAGTAATTACTTGTATTAAAACATATATAAACAGTTCAGAACTATTCATTTACGTTAGCCTGAATTATCGGTTTTAGTGAGAGTTAACGAGTCCATCGATCGCTGGCGTTTTTCATCTTATTATGCAATACTTACGTCACACGCCCTTTTCGACAGTAAGCGATGGTTACTAACGTGATATTAATTTAATATTAACAGTTCATTGCGATTAACGCAAGCATCTCTTAATAAATTGTGTAACTCGTAACTACTTTCCAAAGTAGATATTTCTATAGGTTTTTTTAGATAATTTGTTTCCCATAGCAAGTATCTTTATGTTGGCTAGTTTACTGTATTTATTTCGATAGGCCAAAAGTTTAGAAATACTTTTTAAAAATTGACAATTTTGCAATTAATTATTCAAATATCCAACAATTTTTAACAATAATTCATTAGATCCAATAACTGTTATTAGATCTGAAGAATAATTATTAAAAAAGTACATTGTTATAGATATTTAAATAAGTAATTCTAAAAATGTCAATTTTTTAAAAGTATTTCCAAATTTTTGGCCTAAAGTATATATCGCTAATAATTCTTTTATTTTAATTATCGAATTACTTTTTTATTTTACGCTCTAATACTGCCTTTTACATACCGATGAATGAAATAACGGCGATTGCGAGATGTCTATGTATTATTGCCGATGCAATTCTGACGTAGAAATACACGCATGCAATTTTTCTTCCGATTGCGACTGGAAAAATCGCGATGTACTGCATTGCGGTGTATACATAATACAGGTTGCACCGCGAACGAGAGTAGTACGCGCCGTATAAGTAAGACTGTGTGGGTAGAGCACACGTATATGTGTGCGTATGTATGTGAAATAACATGAATCTTGCACATTCTTCGAGGACGGTTACGCAAACGGTTTCCATTGAAACGGCACTTGGTTGACACAGTGAACGAATATTTAACGAATACAAATATCATTGACAATTAATTTTTGCAGATCCTTCAACGTCGCACGGTTCTCCCATCGCTAAACTTTCTGCTCTTAAATATCATTCTCCAGTTTTATCTCGCTAACGCGAACGGTTTTCCCTCGAGGAAGGATTAAATGTGAACTGAACAACTGTAATAAGTAATAAGTTATAATGCATTGTAATGTAATGCAATGAGTCAGTATGCACCAGGGAAAGAACGATATTTTGCTGAAGTATTAAAAAAATTTAATTAGATATAAATTTGAAAGCAATTTTGTTGAACCATCAAATTAATTATGTAACAAGTATGAGTAATGCTGCAAAAGTTTTGATATTCTAGTAACTAGTCTTACAGAAATTTAATTAAAAAAATGAAAAACAGTGATTAATTACTTTTTTGGAGTATAAAAAGCACTCAACAATAGCTTTTAATACTTCAAATAATTAAGTAATTAATCACTACTTTCCGGTATTAAATTTTTTTAAGAATAGTTGAAGCGTTCTATGTATATATATATAATTATCTTGATGATTCAACAAAATTATTTTCAAATCTATAGATCTAGCTTAATATTTTAGTAAAATTGTTCTTTCCGTGCACGGTTTCGATGGTCTCGTTTCCTCGCGTGTCTTCCACACGTTCGATATGGCGACACGTTATCGGTCTGAGGTCTGCGTTATCACCACGTAATCTGGAACATCGTATTTTTCCGTTCGCCTTATGCGCGTGACCTTGCCTACTTACTAGCGTACCTGTTCTTTACATCTCGAGTGTCAGGAAATGACAGAATATCCTCGCCTTTGCAGAAAGTCCAGGAGGGCTGTTCTCGAGGAGAACGAGCAAGAGAGTAAGCGCAAGTGCTCGATACCGTCAGTCGTCGTGACGCAGGTCATTAGACAGGACTACGATCAGCTACCGGAACAGAAAATCCCGGAAGTCGAGGACGCCAAAAGAAAGACGATGGAACATCCGCTGAACAATCGGCTGTCGCCGAAGGCTACGCCGATTACCGACGACTACGAAATTAGCAATCACGTTCTGGGCCTCGGGATCAACGGGAAGGTCGTGCAATGCTACGACAAGAACACGAGACAGAAATACGCTCTTAAAGTAAGTTTCTGTTTTAATCTTCATTTTGGCAATTTAACTCTCCATTGGCTATGTGGAAATTTTGAATTTTCTGTCAGCAATTTGGATCTTTGAGCTTTAGTACAGATTTTTATATTGTTAAAATTTTGAATTGTATAAAAATATTTTAAAAAATTCTATATACTTGTGAAAGTTTTAACAAGTTTAATAAGTTTTTACTATTGTAAAGAGAGAAGATTGTATTTTGTTTTTACAAAGGTGTGCTAAAAGTAAAACTTGTGTTCACAGAGTTTTTTGAATACATTACAGCTCACAAGTTATCTAGTATTGAACCTTGTCTCTATAGTATTGAGTCTTTGACATCTTTTGTTCATCACAAGTTATTGTGTTTTATATGTATAATATTAATATGTATAATTTTATATGTATATCGTTATATGTATAAAACTCGTCTCAAATCACATCTCACAAATCACGGGACAACATTTCATATAATTATTGCGAAGTTTTTTTGTAAAATTAAATAAAATACAATTTTCTATAACAGTAAAGACTCCCTAAATTTATTAAAACTTTCATAAATATTCAGATTTTTGTGTCTTTGACATTTTTGTTTATCACACATAAGCTTCATTATATGTGAAAAATCAACTTATTTCTAAAATTTAATTTTAATTACAACTATATTTGAGATTTTGGAGTATATTGGGATATCACCTCGATGTTTCCAATTGTATATATCTTTGTATGTAATGCATAGAATTTGAACAATTTTTTCTTCAGTTGATACGAAAGGTTCAAAAAGAAAAATGAATAGGTACAAAAATTCAAAAATTGAACATATTCGAAATATTTAGGAAAAAAGGAAAACGTGGAAATTCGCGGGAAAAATGATTTTTTTTTTAATTTGTAGTGTGTGTCGAAGACAAAACTTTAAATTTTAAAGTTAAATTTTTTCAGTAAGGTTCCAAAGATAATTGAACGTGCATTTTAAGAAAATATCATGATTTCGATTAGTTCCAAAAAGTATATTTGTTCAGCAAGTCAATAATTAGATGGACATCAACAATTTTATAAATGAGTTTACATTTTATAAACAGTAAAATAATGCACAATTATATTATAAAAATGATATACGTGAAAAATATTGCCAAACATACTGTTTCTAAAAATATCAAGCCTTATTTAGACTCTGTTTCAAGTGTTGAATTTCTATAAAATAATGTCAAAAATGATAAAAAATGCTATAAATCAACTTATTTTCACTTATTAATGATAAATAAAACTTATTGTACACAAAAATTTTCGAATTATTAAAATAAGATTTTCGCGCGCGCGAGATTGTATTTCCGAGATACGTTTCTAGAGCTGTAATTTATCGAAATATTATTAGGTGTTGGAATTAATTCGTAGCGTTTTTAATGAAAGAATGTTATTTATTTCACATGAGCATTAAAAAATACATTAATGAAAGTACTTCCCATCACTTGTAAAACGCTACGAATTAATTCCAACACCTAATAATAATTAATGATTATGGTAAATTTCTATTCAATCCTCAGAGCATGCTGTGGTCAGAACTTAGTAATCGAGGTATAAAACTTTTTTTACCTCCTATCCTAGTCTTCCTCATCCTTATGGTTTGTGAATGCCTAACGCTGTTTTATACAGCTCGAGCTACGTAATCTAGAGCTTGTGCTGAAGGTTAATATAATTAGTTATTTTTTATCTACCAGAATTTACAATCAAATACTGTCTTCAAAGTCTAATTCAAATCTTCAAAGTCTAATTTGACGGAGAATCAAATCTTCGAAACATATGATGATTTAAGGTCCATATTCATAGTCAGACCTTATATTTAAGTTTTCTTAAATTTATCTTTAGATGCTCAGTAACCAATAAAATAATTCTAGAGTACAGTTCTAATAGATAAATTTAAAGAAGCCTTAAATATAAAGCCTGACTCTATGAATACGGGCATTAGAATCTAAAATTAAGAGAAAGTTATCAGTTCAAAGTCTACAAAATTTAAGTTGAGCTGTTTCACTTTTTGATAAGCTTCGGTTTATACTTTTACTTTGCTCTTACTCTTTTATTCTTTTGTTTAGATATTAGATGAATTATTACTATACTGAAAAAAAAGATTTGTTGTTGTAACAATTTAGATAGTAAAATAGTTTTTGATTGTAGTAGCGAGTTTTTAGTTGCGTTAATTTATCGAAATCATATACTGACATTACGGATAGGCTAACCTAACTAAAAATTTGCTGTTACAACCAAAAATTAATTGCTGCAGCCATATAAAAATACTATGTCATATTTTACTATCTAAATTGTTGCAGCAACCAATCTTTTCTTTCAGTGTAGATATCGAATTTTTATGCAATTTCATGTTTTTTTAGAAAGCAGATTGGAAAATAATAAAAATAGAAATTTGTCTTGTTATAAAAGCATTCTAAAAGTGTATATTATGCACATTTGCATATTTGTGCATATCTGTAAAAATATCTGCATAAAAATCCGATGTCTAATTATTATATAATTTATTCGAAGATGGAAAAATCGGCCCTTAGATAGGTATTTATAGTCGATTCGTATATTTCAAACTGTCTTAAGGTGTCACGAACTGATCATATATAGGATTGCATCTTAAAACATTACTAAAATTTTGAAATAAGAACGGACTATGAATATCGGCCTTAGATAAGACTATTCGAATGACTTCAGCTTTAGAAATAAGTTGAAAGTAATGCGTATACCTCGAAAAAAGAAAGATAATAAAACGTGTAAGGACCGAAGTGTTTCTTATCGAGAGGCAAGGTACAAGTCATTACAAATCGGCTTTACTCGTCTATCGCGATACGCTTCACGCGTCCTCGGTTATTTTTAAAGCACGAGTGCGACGCACCGCCGTGGATCTGAAAGTGTTAATCCGTTGCGTTGACACCTCTTTCAAAGAAACGCCGCGTATCGATACATGCTCGGATCGACCGAGCGCGTTCAAATCGCGAGTCATCCTCTATTTATACTCTGATGATTTCCTCGTTGGACGGCGCCCCAAGGAGCATATTTCTCCCTTCAAAGGTGGGCTCAGATTGATTCGCAAAAAAAATCATTCCAACTTTGCGGAAACAATTTTCATGAGAAAGTGGATTTCATGAGAAAGTGGACGTTACGTTTTCGTCTATCAAATCACAATCTCAATTCTGATTACGAAACAATTTAGAGAACAGCTGCAAGGGAAAGAATATTTTTGCTGAAATATCTAAAAATTTAACTAAGTATATCTGAAAACAATTTTGTACTATAAAAATAATTATGTAAGACGCTGGTTGCTATAGAATAAATTAAACTTTTTTGCATTGTCATCAATGCTTACTTTCGACTATAATAACGGGTTATTTGGATCTAAAAAGAAAAACTTTAGATAATTATTAGGTATTTAAAAAGTATCCGCGGTTTTTTGTTCAATTTTTGAATGAAAAAACCGCAGATACTTTTTAAATGACCCAATATATATACATATATATATTCTATGCAATTGATACTATACATGAGATTCTAAATTGTAGATAAAAAAACTTTGAATCTTTTGTTATGAATCACTGCAAGGTGAAGGAGATTATTTGCATTCTGTACTTCAAACAGGACGCTTTAAAACTTTGATATAGTTTTTATAGCTGTAGTTGTGAGGGTTAAGAATTCTACAAAATTATTTTGATCATTAAACAAAATTATTTTCAGATTTGTAACTAAAAAATTTTTTTGACTCTCTCTCTAAATTCTTTGAAGTAGAATCTCACTCTAAAGAGTGAAAATTAAGCCAGTCTTGTAAAAGAGTGACTCAATTTTTAATCTTTAAAAAAGATTTTACTCTTCAGAGTGACAATTCACTCTGAATATTTTAGAGAGTTAGTAAAACTGTCCTTTCCATGTGAAAGACACACTATTGGCTCCCAATAAAATTATTTAATATTGTTACCATGGGGCATAATTATAAGAAGCTTCAACTGCAGATTTATGTCCCGTGTGGTGTATCTCATATTTTTGTCATGTGCACACGGAATAGATAAGATTATTTTGTAGTCTCATTGGCTTTACGATAGGGATTATTTTAGCGGCTAGCAGACGCGCAAAAATTTAAAATAGCTGTAATTACCTGGTCAAATTAGCTTAGTTGGGGAATGTTCTTAACATACTGTTGCCCAATCGATATCCAGTTATACCATTATTATCTAAATGGGATTTTTTTTTTCAAACAATTTTCTGATAACATTTAGGTCCAATTTCACAACTTATGGTTAATTCTTAATTGAAGTTCAATTTATGATCTCTTCTCAATTCTAGAATTGATAAGGGATGAAAATTATGTTGAATCTCAGTTAACAGTAAGTTGTGAAACTGGGCCTTAGCATGATAAAGTGTTGTATGTTTTATTGCGTTATTATTTACGCTTTATATTGCGAGATTGTATTTGTATTGTAGTAATTTATATCATGCGTCGAAACAACATCTCTAATTATCAAAGTATGTACAGAAAGAACGATTTTGTTGAAATATTTAATTTGATACAGATCTGAAAATAATTTCATTGAACTATTAAAATAATTATGTAGGATGCTTAAACATAATGAGCAATGCTGCAAAAAGTATTGACATTTTACTTAATAACTAGTTTGAATGTCCTTAATAATTATTTTAACGGTCTAATAAAATTATTTTCAAGTCTAGCTAAATTTTTAAATATTTTAGCAAACCTTCTTTTCGTTATAGATATAATAAATATATCTATAATCTCTAAATTTAAATTCTCATTCTGCGCAGCTGAATGTTCCTCGAGGAAAATTTTGTTTATATCTTACAAAAAGCATTTTTTCATACAATTTGCCAAATTATTGCCTTATTTTATTACAATTCGTCGCACTTCAACGAGCATTGCGCGTTTTCAAATCAATGTGAGACCGTTTCGCGAAAGCTACACTTATAAAGGCGAGATCACGCAATTTCTATGAGACCAGCCGGGAAAATGATTTGATGATAGTTTAACATGGAACGTTGATCGCTATTGCAGACATATATAGAATGCCGATGACCGATTACGAGCATCATGTGACGTTTGCATGAGTGCCGCGGTAATTGCTTGCCGTCTTTTTGATATAAAATATGACACGTGGTCTACTTATCTGTCCAATGAGTTTTATGTCCTTATATGTACGTCACAGTAGAAATTTCATTATCGTAAATGCATCACGTACATTATAAAATATTGTGCAACATGATTAAACAAGATTATTTATTTCTGAGCAGGATTTGATAAAATACTGTTACTTATTTAATATAAAAATTATAAAATAAGAAACTTATTTAAAATATTGAATAAAAAATAGATCAAAAGAAATGAGATATTTTGAAGAAATGAGATATTTAAAATAATAAATATTACGTAATTTGATCCTTTTTTTTATTTAAAATATGTATTTTAAATAACTTTATTTTAAATACAACTTTATCCTGTTCAAAGTGCGTTTTGAATTGCGCATTTTTTATTTTTTTTAATTTACATTGTTATATTATATACATATCTAGCTAGTTATGTGATTCAAAGTTTTGTATTAAATGGCATTTATTCTTTAACACTTCGATTGCCATATCTGAATGACGCGTAATTTCTCGTTTATGGATGAGTGTTATTTGCTTGATTAAAAATAGTTTTACTATGAGCGCGTTCGGAAAGTATGCTGTCAGTGCTATTCAACGCTATTGTGTCATTATATTTTTATCGTTCATTAGACATAAAACAAGGGTAGAATGACGCAATAGCGCTGACAGCGTGTTTACCGAACGTACCTTAGTAAAATTATTTTTAATCTGATAAATAATACCATCATCTACAAACGAATAACTTTTGCCAAAATTACGCGAAGTCAATGATGTTGTTTACTCTAGATATTTAAGACATTGAAGAAACAATATAAATTACATTAAGAAATTAAAAAAATCAATGATATTAACGTATATAATATCTATATAATGTAATAATGTAATAATATATTTAATAGTATGATATTATAAATATTAACATAACATATTAGATTTATTAAGTTCAATATATCGAAGTCAGCTTAGCAATCAAAAAAGTCATCAGTTATTATTAGTAATGTCAATTAGTAAAAGTCATCAGTTATTATTAGTAATGTGATAATGTTAACATCGTCATTTTATCTTAAAATTAATAATTTAATATACTCCTATATATAAAAAATTGGGCATAATATTTTGTAAAAGATCTTAGCACACATATTCTTTCTCGCGAAAGAAATTTCGGAAGTTTATTTTTCTTTAAATTTAAGACGTGTGATTTTTTTACGCAAAGTTCGATAGAAAGATTTTTTTTCCAGAGAGTCTAAAGATCAATAGTACGAAACACTTCTCATCGCGTCTAAAAACTCCGTTCTCGTCATGAGAAGGTATCACGCCGCGGCTTCTCGGATTTGTTAGAAAAATAATCAGAATATCCTTCTCACGTGAAAAATTTTAGCGGTACGTTTGTGGTTTACGTTTGTGGTTTACCGAGAATTTATCGCAAAGATGATTTTTCGCAGCATCACGTAGGACGCTGCAGTTTTCAATAACTCTCAGCGCCGACTGTAAATATCTACTTATCTCTGGCGTTCGTGGAAAGTATCTTTTTATTTTCACAAGAAATATGGGAATCTCTCAATAGCAATATTTCTTCATTGCAGCGGACGTTCAACGCTAAAATTATATCTATCATTATTGACTCTTTTTCTATTTTTAACATTAATATTATATTTTTTGTATAAAGGATAGATAATATTTTGATTTTTATAATTGTCCTTTTAATAATTATGTCCTTTATTCTGAAATATTTAATTTTGCATTACTTTTTTATTTTCGTAGTAATTTGTTTGTCTTTTTAATAAGTAAGAAACGTTGATATTTTCAGTGCTAAACTCTTTATTGCGCATTTACTAAAAATATCGTTCTCTTCTCACTAGTCAATACACGTGTAATGCGAAAAAAATTGCGAAAAATCACGTGCGTTTCAGGCGCTCTCGATATACTGGTCATCTTTTTTTCTGTCTCTCTCCCTCTCCTTCTCTCTCTCTCTTTCTCTCTCTTTACTTTTTATTCTCTATCATTGCACGTGTCGTTCGCGTGTCGTAAGCGTTTAGACTCGCGATTATTGACTTCTCGTCACGCATTTTTCCAGCGGAGCGTCGTTAATTCTTTCTTACAAAGACGCGTTAATGCAACACGCGCGAATCGCGCGCAATCGGCAGAGCCATGGTGTTGAAAAGAAAAAGCAAAAATTTTGTATCGTCGTACCCGCAGTTCTATATATATTCCTCGATGATCTCATCCTTTCCGGCGTGAAAATGGTCAATGGCATTGGAGAATGCTATCGAGGGTATTCCGATGGTTGCCTATCGTCGGAGGTCAAAGTGATGCGTCGTTAAAACTGACACGAGAGTCAAGTCGCTATATCAATTCCTTTTGTATCAAAGCTAATGAATATTGACGGGTCGATCGTGAGATACGAGCAGATCTTTTACTTTTCACTTTTTATTTTTTATTTTTACTATACAATATACGCTTCAAAATTTAAGTTCTGAAGTATAATAGACATAGTAAGTTTTAAATCGTATAAGATATTTGCCAAACAGTCGAATATGAAGTGAATAATCGACTGTGATCTATTGATTTCTTATGGCTATCTTTTATATTTCAGGGATTATAAGGGCCATAGCATACAAATTGTATGCCATTAATGTCTCAATATAAGGTAAAATTTGGTTCAGTTCCAAAATCAAGTGCCCAAAAAACTGATGGTGATTTTTGCGGTCATTCTTTAAGGAAAATATAAGGACGGATTATGAATATATACGGGCATGAAGGCCATGGCACACAAAAAAACTTAAGGCAGTAAGACGTAAGCAGGAAGGAAATCAGCATGTTGGATTAGCTACTGCTTATGTTATGGCTTTACGGACTTTACGATTAGTCAATTCGCTTACGTTTTACTGCTTAATTTTTTTATGTGTCATGACCCTTAGTCCCGAAATACTTAAGCAATAAAATGTAAACGCAATAAGGAAATAAAATGTTGGATTTGCTGTTTATGATATGATGATTTTATGATCTCTATTGTTATTGATCGATTCGATTACTGTTTAATATTTTACTGTCTTACGTTTTTTTGGGGGGGGGAGGCTATAGCTTTTAGATCATGATAATACAACAAGGAATCCTTGATGTTGTTATTATCTGAATAGTTTCAACTCAATCTTTTTTTATTTTCTGACACTAACACTTGATATAATAAAGTATATGCTATATTTTTGAGATTACATATTTTATAGTAATTCATTAATATACAATACAATATCTTTAATTATCATAGCCGAATATTTTTCAGTAAAAATCTTCGCTGCTATTAAATAATATAACATTGAATCGATGTGTATGATGGAAATTGATAGATAATTATTGGCAGGCAAGTAAATATTAAATATAGGGAATTTATCAGTTACTTATGATTGGTCTCATTTTACGTAACTTCGATAAAAAAATTTAATTAAAATTTTTTGACGCGAGATAAAAAAAGACTTCACAGTAGCAAGCTGTAGGAATTAATTTTGTAATTGATCTTATTTTATTATTTTTTAATTGAATTTCAAAATAGTATATATTGCAGTTTCTATCATTGTTACATGCGAATTATTTTGATTATCTTTCTTTTTGATTTATCCTTTTAAGAATAAAAGCGTGTAATTGACAATTATTATTACGTAACATTATAACCGTTCTTATAGTAACCACATTTTTATTGCATCAATAGATTAGAATCTCTTAGCAATTGAAGATTACAAACTGTTTATTCAGAATTCGATTTCATTGACATATGTTATTCAGATATTTTACAGATAACAGATTTCTTTCGTAATTTAAATGTTTTAAAAATAATTTGACATTATTTCTTACGATAAAAGTGCAGCGATAAATATGATAGATTGATTTTTTATACAGTTTGAGGAAACCCCCAGTCTGATCCGCGAAATCGCCGTTTAAAGTTGCAGGAAGTTGTTACGTCATATATTAATGATTAACAGTTTATCTAACAAATGTGTCCAACTGACACAAACGCTTCTTCATTGAAAGAATTTGCGCTGAAACATCATCGAAGCGTGCAGTTGATAGAAATCAACTTATCGGCGGTTCTATTTACTCTATTCCGGTTATTGCAACGATCGATGCGCGGATTACATAACATTGCGGAATACGGTCACTATTGACCAAGAATAACGTCAATGCGGACAACCATCCACAAGGTGTTTTCGCGTTCCTTACAGTATTTTGCGACTCTAATTCAAAACTTTTTATGTTCAAGAGGCTATAAAACCGAAATTTGCATCGTCGATGTTTTGAGACATCATATGTATTGGAATATTTAACAATATGTTTCTGATAAACTCTACAAATTACGCGAAGCAGATCGTTTTAGAACTATTCTTGTAGGTATCATTTATTAACAATGCCTCTATTGTTTTTTCCATCTTTTAACACTTTACATGTCATTCCTATATTTGGATAACATGTGAAATTCACATCAAAGGTCTCGTTACTTATTTGCGAGTGATAGTCTTGTTTATCCGATTACAAATGATTTTACTAGTAAGACATTAAAAAATAATTAAGTATTTAAAATAATATTAAATATATAACATTATTAATAATATTGGTAATTAATATAACGCACTATGTAATTACAAATATTAATAATATTAAAATGATACACTAAACACGTATTAACAATATTTAAAGTAATATGCTAATTTTTTTTAATTTATTGCTGAAGTCAGCTGAGCAGTTAAAGGTCGGTATTCATAATCAGTTCTTATTTTAAGACCGTTTCAATTAATATCTTAAGATGCTAATACAGCTTTCTGATTGATTTATGACATCTTAAGACTACATTTAAAACAGTCTTAAATAAAAAAATAAATTCTGAATACTGGCTAAAATGTTAAAAAACAGAGTCAAAGGAAAGGCAGAAGAGAGAAATCATTTGAACGTCATTTAACTTTAACTGGCGTTTCTGTGAACAGCTCTGATCGTTTTAAAGCGACTCAGCAGGTGGCGAAATTACATTTCAAGTAACGTGTATACGCAATGACAGTGCATGTATCGTGCGATGATGATACACAAGTCTTCGATGGCCTCGTGGCTTTAACGCTCGGTCATTAAAAATTCAATATTTGTCGACGTCGTGGCCGTATGTCGCGTCATTTCATCGCGAGCCATTTTCGTACTACTACGAATTTACTCTCTGTTGATTGATCGTCGGCTGTCAGCCGGCCAATATTTTCCTTTTGTTGATCGTCATGCACCATTTTATACGCCCTGCCCTGCTTTTGCGGAAATTCTTGAATTTAAAACATTATGCATTCTCCATCGAGGAAAAGGCACCAGACTTTGGGATTTCCCTAAACGAATAAAATCACATGATTGATGTATATCTTTCTTAGAGGATTACATTGTAAAGTATTGTCTGTGTATCAATTTAAAAATAAAATAAGATCTTCTTTTTTATTTTTATCTTTCTGTGATATTTTTCTTGAAAACTAATAATATTATTGTGCAAACTCAAAATCTTAATTTCCATTCTTTCGCAGCGCAGTAATTTATTGCGCGAAGGATTACAAAGAAAGTCGCGTTTCAGTAAGAAAATATTGAAATTTGTTTGAATGAGAAAGCCCTTTAGTGAT
This sequence comes from Acromyrmex echinatior, assembly GCF_000204515.1. The sequence goes on along the minus strand of NW_011627462.1, from coordinate 12,214 downwards.
TTGACAATGGTGCCATCTTTTTTGCCACTCAATTTGTCATGACATTGACAAAAAAGTTCTAGTCCTTAAAATAAAAAAGTCGATAAAAACATATCCTCAAAAGGTTAATTATAGATTTATTCTCCTCAGTCTAAATTCATTTCAAAATAGTGTAATTAAAAAAAATTGCATAATACAAAGTATTGTAATAAAAATTTACATCACTTCATTTCTGGTAATTTATGAGTGACACAATCTTTTGGGATGTGTGAGCATTTCGTTATACATCTGTATTGTTAAAGAGGACTCCAAAGTGAATTGAAATGTTCAAAACAAAGAAGACATTATTTATCGACAGAATATTCGTAACTTTCATTATTTTAAAATCTTGCGCCTGATAACCTGCGTTGACTGTCATTATCCTTAATTTATGTTAGTTATATTTATAATAAAAATTATATTTTATTATATAAAATTACTAATTTTTATTACAAAATTTTATATTATGCAATTTTTATTAGTAACTTTGGTATGTACGCCGCACCTATTAAAAACTTAATTTATTAAATATTATTTACTATGTTTAAAGTAAACGAATTATATCAATAAATACTTTGTACTGTCTACTATTATGAAAAAAATATTGGAAATCCGAAATATTTATGTTTCGTATTAAAAAAATGAACTTTTTTAAACCCTTGTATTTTTGCCGTATATTCCATAGGGATGAGATACATGGCTCACAGGGGAAAGGGGGATATATACAGTTCAAGAAAAATTTACAAATAATGCATATAAATAAGTCATAAAATGATACAATAATTTCTAAAATGCGTTTATAAAGTTTTATTAAGGAATAAGAATGATAAATATGTATATAAAGTAATAAATAATAATTACAATCTTCCCACATGTATTACAAGTGTTATGACATGAGGTACATATTTCGTGTAATGCGTTTATTGCATTTAATGCTGAATTCAATGCACTGAATTCAATCATACCCACTTTGTATATTTTGGGCATAAATCCCGTCCGCTAAAAATGCCGTATATCTCATACAGGTGAGATATACAAGACAACAAACTAAACAAAGAATACAAAAGCAAAGTACTTGTATTTTGTAATACAACATACTTTATTATTCCTCTACATTTATGTATCACGAAATAACCACTAAGTCTTTTGCACGTCCTACAGTAATCATTTTATGTAGATCATAATTTATGATGACGCTACTCAACACAGTGATAAATCGATTCAACTCACAATAATTTCATTACCCTATACATTGGGTGTGTGTTACTGTAAAAGGTACAACGATAAGGAAACGAAGCTGCGATACCTTGTTTCCAGATGATTGACTTTTCTGTGATGGATGGAAAAACTTTTCTAATTCTGCCTGACGTATTACTGCGTAATGATCCAACAAAACTGGGAAGGCGATCGATCATGTGTTTTCACGAGCATGACGTCGTCGCTCTGCAACGGATTACGTTGTTGGCTTTTATAGCCAACGAACGTGTAAACGTCGGGGTGTACAGAATCGCAGAACGACGAGCATACAATTTGATCCGTCGCCAAGAACCATCAGAGTGACAATCCCGCACGTTCATCCATCCGTCTATTTCGCACGGCAGGTAGACTTGTACGCCGTGACGTGCTAATCTTATTAGCATAGCTCTGTTACGGCATCCGGTATTAGTCTTTGACACACAACTGTTTCGATATTTTTCTTACGCGCCTACGTGCAAGGACGAGATCGCTAAAGCTTATCTGCGAAAGATAAATCTCCTGTAAAATGCAAGGATTTCCATTATTCGTTCATTTCTGTACACCCACGTGGGTACCTTCATTTTCGTAATTTTTCATTTTCGCAATTTAATTTACGACATACCTATTCATCATGTGACGTACCAATTCAAGTGTACAAATATGCTTTTCGCCTATATGAACGAATAACGCCAACGCAGAATAAATATATATACGACGCAGGAATAGTATCATTCTAATTATAAGCACCGAAAACTGTATGACTATTATGTAGTTTTAAGCACGAATTCGAGGTATAAATATAAATCTGTCTATCTATTAATTATGATGGATTTTTTTTTTTAATATTTTGATTGCCATGAGCACTGAAAGGTTTAAAATCAAGAAGTATCGTGATTGTTTATAAAATATGCACAAAGATTATTACATAAAAAAACTACATAAAATATAAATATGTATAAATAAATAAAAAAGTATTATATATTGTTTAATATAATTTATTATTATATTTTATGATATATTATAATTTTAGAGGAAATAAATGAAACTGTTATAAACCGAAATATAATGGATCTTTTTATAATGATTTGAAAAAGATATAAATAAAAAAATAAAAAATGAATAAGTGATTCTATTTTTAATAAATCTAATATATTATTTTAATATTTTAAATGTTTGAAATAAAATCATTTTTAAGTGATATATAAAAGCGTTCATGTTTCCACAACTGAATGACAAGACCCAATTGTGGAATGGACTCGTACAGACTCATTCAGATACGAGATATGATATGGCAATTCAAGTGTCAAATATCTTGTTTTGACACATATATTGAAATAGTCTTTTACTTATACAATATCAATTTTATTATAATTCTTAACGTTTACTTAACGTTTATTTAATTTTGTGAAATATCTATTATGTGATATTAGATTTTCTCCTTCACGATGCTGGCAATATCTTTTCATTCGCACATGTTATTACTGATTCCGACTTTTGTTTCGGAATAGTTACAAAATCTTAGAAACCGGTTCTCTGACTTGCTTTTTGCTATCTCATATCTGGCATACTCCGAATACCTTCGGATCAACCAGTCTACAAAAGCGGATCGTCCTCTTTCATTTAACCATCAATTTTGTTTTAATGTCTCGCATCGGAGATGTTTCAACTATATATGTATGTAAAATAAGTTTACTCCTTCAAGAGCTTTGATGAAACTATACCACGCTGATCTCATTTCATGTTAGAGCTGTTTCAAAGAAGCATCAGATTCCTTCGAGAAATGCATTTTGATATGATGACGTGGCATCAATCTGTTTTCAGTCCCCCGCGTTGCAGCGGATGTTTCAATTTAAAACAGAAAATAGTCATCATTAAAAAGAATAGTATTTATTCTTCCGAGCTTTTAACATGACAGTGTGTATAAGCGAATGATAATTACACTGAACACGCTTGCGAATTGTGCTCATTACTCTCGTCGTTCATTTTCATGATATTTTCGCAAAAATTAAATGGTACATTAAACATTTCATTCAGATTCTTGAATAACGCCTGAAAATATGCTACAAGTTTCTTTCCTGTTACGAGCGATAGCCATTTTAGTTTCCCACCGTATCACAATAAACGTCTGCGGTAATCGTCTGCGGTAACTCATATAATTGTTAATCCGAGAAGATCGCACTTGAAAAGGGTGTAATTACGTGAGATCCGTCCGAGAGGAAGACGCTTATGCTCTGCTGCACTTGTGTACACTGTGTGCTCGATTGCTAAAAAATTTTGAATGGCAAGGCAGTATGATTGACCAATTGGTATTGTGTCATCAGCAATTTGTGTGTCATCAGCAATTTGTGTGTCATTCACCTTCGTATATAAAAGAAAACCGACGTTCATTTTTACATCGCGTGTTATATACACGGAAATAATATCTAATTTAAGTTTTAATGATGATTTGATCAATTTAGAGGTTGTCTTTTTTTAATTAAAACATTGAAATGCGGTAAACTACAATAAGTGATCAGAAATAAAATCTTTCGCAAACTCTGAATGATTTCAGAATGTTAAGTTTGAAGCGGTATATAATATTTAATATTTTATAAAATATTTAATAATACAATTATTTAATAATGTATCAATAAATATAAACATTTAAATATTAGATTAAAGGGCTCTCAAAATTCAAACAATAAAGTAATTAAATAGGATCAATAAGATATAATAGGGTCAATAATAATTCGATGCGGTAATACACTTTTTAATAACATTTTTGTGTAATTATATCAAATATAATAAACATTGTCGTGACAAATTCTGACAATTTGTATATTTAATGTATACTAATATATTTTATTAATAGCACACTAATTACCACACAGAATTATTGCTCTTAATTAATTATTGCCCCCCTTTAATTACTTTATTCAATAAATATATAAATTTAACGAATGAAATTAAAACAGAGAAAAGACTAAATATAAATATAAAAGTAAGATAAATTTTATTACTATTTACATTTGCGGAGATTTTATTTCTATATTTTAATTCAAGATTTAAAAACAAACGATATGACATTTAACGAACATATTAAAATATCATCATGCTTTTATAAAAGCAATAAGATTCAATGTCAATCATCTGTATTGGATTTTTTATTGTATGTGTATACGTATTCCTTATATAATTTCATATAATTTTTGTGATACCATTAATTTTAAATTTATTCGTTTATCAAGTTACACGATGATTATTATCAATTATCGCGTTAGTTATGTAAGACGCTACGCATGTTCTGGTACTACGGTTTGCCACCGAAGAATGTGAAAAAGTCTTTATCTAGGAAATCCTCACGATGTCGCTTTTTTTGCGATAAACACAGTCGCGTGCTGAGTCAAACCTTTACCTGTTAGTTGCACTATAATGTGAACGTAACGGAAACACGATGCAAATAATATGAATGATAATTTCTATAAATCTATAAATAGATCTTTGATTTCTAGATGAATCTATAAATTGATAAATCATTTATCAAAATCACCAATATACATAAATTCGTCAACGATGCTCGAATTTGTTCGATAGTACCAAATTAATAACTTATTTTAAATATTACATATTAAAAATTGCTTCTTGCTGATACTGCGAGAATTTGTAGTAATTAAAATCTTTCGACTTTTTCATGTTTAGTAATAAAATTGAATCTTTTTTACTTTTATTTTTTTGTGCAAATTTAATGAAATTTTTATTAAATGAGAGAGAAAGAGTATGTTAAGCTAAATGGCATACTATTTTCAGGTCCTACATGACTGCGCGAAAGCACGGCGAGAAGTTGAGCTTCATTGGAGAGCATCAAATTGCAGGCACATAGTTCAAGTTAAGGATGTGTATGAAAATTCCTATAGCGGCAATAAATGTCTGCTGGTAATTATGGAATGGTACGTACAAAAAAACGTAATATTTTTTGTAGCGTGGCGTCATTTATTGCAAGCATGATTCTTCAGATTTATTCAACTTTTCTTTTTTTGTTTCAGTATGGAAGGCGGAGAACTATTTCAAAGGATACAAGATAGGCAAGACGGTGCTTTTACCGAAAGAGGTATATCTTCAGCGTTCGCAGTCTACCAAATTTTTCTATTTTTAGAAAATTGTATAAACTTTATTGTATTTCTTTGCAGAGGCTGCGCAAGTGATGTATGAGATCTGTGTCGCCGTAAAGCATCTACACGACATGAACATCACTCACAGAGATCTAAAGCCTGAAAATCTTTTATATTCCAAACCTGGTAAGAAAACGAGTTACATATGTCTCAAAATACCATTTGTTTTTCTATAAGTCATAACAACTTGAAATTATTATCACTCCGTAACATTTTACGTGTTAAAGAGTTAATCATGTATTATCGCAAACCTTGAAGTTATATTGTGGAGATTATGATAATTTTTATCTATATGTACATCGCAGTGCATGTAATATCATAACATATGCGAATGCAATATATAAATAAATTATATATTGTTATTGTTAGTTTTATAATTTTGCATTTCTAGCCATTAATATGCGAATAATAAGATTTATGTTTTTATTTATTTTTAGACATCACTGGAATCTTGAAACTCACCGACTTTGGATTTGCTAAAGAAACACATTTAAAAGACACATTACAGACACCATGTTACACACCTTATTATGTCGGTAAGCTTTTGCACTTCATTTATGTGAGTGCATATGCATGTAATTGAAATTAAAATTATTATATAATTCATTATTTTATTTTATTCTTAGCTCCGGAAGTTTTGGGACCAGAAAAATATGACAAGAGCTGTGATATTTGGTCATTGGGAGTAATTATGTATATATTGTAAGTATTCTACTACATGTATCTTTAATTATTTTATACTAATAATTAATTTTTTATGTAATAATATAGAGCATTCTAAAAAATCCTTCATGGTTCTCGTTATTTTGTTAATGAATTATAATTAAAGTTATACATTAAAATATGTTTGTGATATTAATTATCATTATTTCTAGATTGTGTGGTTTTCCACCATTCTACAGTAATCATGGACTGGCAATTTCGCCAGGAATGAAAAAGAGGATTCGATTAGGACAATACGATTTTCCCAGTCCGGAATGGTCAAATGTAAGTCAAGAAGCCAAGAATCTTATTAAGGGTATGCTGTGTATAGATCCGGCGGAAAGATTGCAGATCGATGCTGTGATGCGTAACAACTGGATTGCTGTAAGACAAAACAAATATATATATATATATATATATATATATATATATGCTTTTAGCACGAATTTTCTTCGTAATATATATCTTTTCTAAAACCATGTATTTCTTACAGAAATATATGGAAGTACCCGCTACTCCCTTACATACTGGACGTGTTCTGCGCGAGGGAGAGGAAATGTGGCCTGAAGTGCAAGAGGAGATGACGCGATCGTTGGCGACAATGCGCGTCGACTACGACACGGCGTGTCTGAAGCAGCTCGATCACACGAATAATCCCCTGTTGAATAAACGGAGGCGCGCGAAACAGTCAGCCAACAACGCTACAGTCCCTGCAACGCCCGCCAGCCCCACGGCAGCCTCCTAGGAAGAAGACACTGTCGGAACCAGAAACTGGTTTTGGACGAAACTGGACATTTTTTCTGCGTCAGATACAGCGTGATCACAATGAAGACCGTTTTCTGACTGCTGCATTTCACGAAGCAAAAGAAATTCCGAATTAGAATAGTATTGAAGGGCACCTAGATCACATATGTATCACATGATTTACACTATTAGCGTTCGATTATTTAGATGCGAGATCAATTTTATTAGAGCGATAACAATAACGAGGACAATATTACCCCAACGAATGTAAGTAAGTGATATTTTTTAATTGTCGAACGACGATATCACAGTTTTTCTCAAATTGCAACATTTTTAAATATATACACTACATTAATTGAATAATCACTTGTGTGGAATGGTAAACGTTTTTAATGCTAAGCATTAATGTTACACGTTTGTCATCAGTTCAATTTCCGTCGGACCTAATAATTGTCATTGTGAATATGATAATCTTTAGAGGCACTATATAAATAGGAGTAGGCGATCGAGGAAACGATACTGCTGGACGTGTCTTTTAACAAACTATAAACATAATAGATCATATTGGAATAATAATGATATTTAAAATCTACATTTAATAATGAAACCTAAAAGAAAAATGTTTTTCTCATAAAACTTATTGCTGTTATACTCGTCTAGAAAAAAAAATATAAATGTTATCTTGAAAAAAAAATCTAGAGATATATTAGACTTCCAAAAGTTGGCCATCAACTGAGTCGATTTTAGAGCTGATTAGTAATAACTGGCTTTGTCTTATATTATTTATTTAAATACATGAAATAAAACTATTCCCAAACAACACAAAATTATGACATAAGATATTTTTAAGTCGTCTTTTAGATGCAAAAAAATGTCTTATGACCTGATTTTTGTTGTCTGGGTTATAATATTGTTGAATCAGTAATCATTCTTATATATTCTGTACACATACATATATCTTAAAATAGGCGTCGACAAAAAAATTGTTTGATCGGGATTATTATACATATAATCTCCATGCAAATATAAATATAATGAAAGACTATTTATCTGTAGGTTATTAAGACTAACTGTAGGAATAGTTATCCATATCTTATTTTCTACAAAAATTATTGCCATTGGATGATCAAGTGTGCACTACGTTTCTATTTATATCATCGAATTTATAATGTATAATTATAATTTTTCACATAATCGTCCGCTGCCCGTCCAGCCTGTTTTAAATATATGTATTAAATTTTCATAATTATTACCTTATTATTATCGATTCAATAAGATCTTTTTTAATCCTATTTTTACCACTGGTGTAATCAAATATGTAATTTAGACATTAAAAATTGGATTATTTATGTTCTAAATAATAATATGTTCGATATACGAAGGTCGTCTGAAAAGTTTTGAGTCTCAATATGAAGATGACATTATTTACAAAAATAGTTTTGGTACTAATAATAAGTACAATCGTACATGCTTAAACATATAAATATCTGTGAAAATTATATATTATATACATAGCTATTTTGATGTTTGACGCTCAATTGGTTGACAGTCATTTATGTCAGTCAACGTCAGTATTTGTGTAAAAATGTAAAACGAATATTGTGCCATGATTCTTGAATTTGACAAGCAAGACGCCTATTAGATGAGATTAGACAAGCAAGACGTGAATTAAAGCCGAGTTGAGTGTTGTTTATGGGGAATCTGCGCCATCATTTGCCATCGTGAAAAGATGGATAACTGAATTTAAACGTGCTCGTACCAGCTTGGCTGATGAATGATGAGCGTTCGGGACGGCCAACAACTGCGATCACTGATAACATCGAAAAAATTCACGAAATCGTACTGAAAGACTGTCGAATCAAAGTTAGAGAGATAGCAGAGACTGTGGATATATCGAAAGAACGTGTTTGTCATATATTAACTGAAGAATCAGGCATGCGTAAGCTAATCGCGTGTTTGGTACTGCGCTTGCTCACTGTGGACCAAAAACGCATTCGAATGAACATTTCCAACTTCCAAGGCCCTGTTGGAGCGGTTAGGCGAAACAAATCGGATTTCTTATATCGATTGATAACTGTTAATGGAACTTGGATCCACTATTTCATTCTTGAGACGAAGGAACAGTCAAAACAGTGGACTGCGAAGGATGAACCTCCGGAAGAAAGCGAAGATGGTTTCGTCGGCCGAGAAGGTGATGGCGATTATTTTTTGAGATAGTCGAATTTCGTGTTTATCGATTATTTTAAAAAAGATAAAACAATAACGGGGATATATTTTGCATTATTAATGGACAAGCTGAAGGCAAAAATTGTGAAAAAAGCCGCATTTGAAAAAGAAGAAAGTGATGTTCCATCAAGATGACGCACCGTTTCACACTTCGTCGTTCGCCTTAGCAAAAATTTACTAATCGGGGTTTGAATTGATTGATCTACCATGTTCAGATCTAGCAATTTTTTTCTGTTTCCTAGGTTCAAAGGACAAAGATTTTCATCATAGCAGGTCATCACATTCGTAAAAGCCTATTTTGCAAAGCAAAACGCCAACTATTATTTGAATGGGTTAAAAGGGTTAGCATCATTGAGAAAAGTGACTTAAAAGGAGATTATGTTGAAAAATAAAAATAAATTTTTGACCGAAAAAATATTTGTATCTATATTATAGGCTCAAAATTTTTCAGAAACGACCCTCGTATATCTTTAATTATATTAATTCACATGTATTTGCGGTATATTTTTAAGATTTATAAGTAATTATAACGATATACTTGAGGCTGAGTATCTTAAATGATTTGAATCTGCTTTTTATTTAAGTCACGAATGATATAAAGCATATTTTAGCCGGAAGCGATCGAGTGTTATAAATATGATAAATACGAAATGATATCCCAATATTACATCAATACAAAAAAATAATAGATGAATGTATGGAAATTGCATATATTTCTTCTTATCATTCAAGACGATTTTGTCTATAATTGCATAGAAATCATAGAAATGAAATATTAGTCTGTGTATTTTTAGTGTATTATAGATGTAACATGATATTCTATACAATTAATGGCTGGTAAATCAAACGTAAAAAAATGAGAAGAGTTCCATGTGCCTATAATTTCAATATTTCGAATAAAGATCATAAATTCAAATATATTCTAGAATGTTCGAGAGAAGTATCATTAAAATATAAAATATTATTGCAAAAGGAATATATACAAATTATTTAATATGCTATATTTTAAAAGACGATCATTTTCAGAGCGCATCTAAAATGATTAGTCTGTAGACGTGAAAAATATATTCGTATAGAATTTATATAAAAAGAGAATTGTTCAGAAATTTCAGAAATTGAAATATACTGGATGAGATATAGTAGATTTTTAATTATATGAGCATACACAGTTCCTCGTGTTGATCAATTAATTCACTTTAATAATGAATAATGGAATAGAAAATGCTTATGTGCTAGTTCAATTCGAATATTACAATGAATTTAATAGTAAGATATTTTTGTAACACAAGGGGTTTGTTGATCTGTATTTTTACAAAATTTGACAATAACTGTAAACAAATCTTATCTCATACCATTACTTCGTTATTTACGTAATGCAGTTCTCTGCACAACAACGATAAAATCATGTATTTTTTAACATGTGACTGCGCTGTAAATTTCTATAGATCATAGAGCGTTTACAGAAATATGTATGCCAAGTGATGTTATAAAAATTACAGAAGCTATTTTATATCTATATTATTATATATTTTATTAATTCCTTTTCTTGTTGAGAAATCATTTGTTTAATTACACAGAATAATTTCATTATCTTGCATTTTATAACTTATTTAACATATCATTAATATACGAAGGTCGTTAGATAAGAGGTAATTTTTTGCTAAATGGCGCCAGAATGAACTCTCTATATGGCCAGAAAATAACACTATTCTGCACTATTCAAACTGTCTCATAACAAGTTTCACCCAAAAGTGACGCTTAGCCTGGATCCTCATAAGTAGAGAGCCTATAATCAGAGTGGAGCCATACGAGAGATGACGTCATATTTTAGCGAAATTCTGCGAGAGAGAAAGAGATATACGGTCTCAGTCTATCCAACAGACTGCCAGTTTTAGAGTTAGATGCAACAGCATTGAACGACATAGATACGTAAAGGTATTTATTCTTTATAAATAATGTATTTAAAATATTAAAATAAAAATGTAACATAAAATATATACAGATTAATTATAATATCTGAAGACACGGTAGTGTCTTGGCACTAAGTATACGTATAGTCATCACATTGGTTACGAATTTAATTCTTTCTCTTTTTGTCATAATCTTTTTAATTATATATTGTATTGTGAGTCTAAATTAAATAATATGATAATTATGATATTTAATATATAATATTTTATGAAATGGTATATACGTATG
>NW_011627459.1:21696-40799 GCF_000204515.1 Acromyrmex echinatior | reverse complement strand
TGAATAAACAATTTGAATTTGAAAAAAAAAGTAAACCGTTGTTGTTTTATTTCAAAAGTTCGGAAAATTTTGGGACGCACCTTGTATATGCAAAAGAAACGTTTTTTTAACATTATGTACATATACACAGCATGGAGCATCGCAAGATGCGTTTATCCTCTGAGGGGAGCGCGGAGCGCGGGGGGGTGCTCGGTACGTATCATCATATCAGTAAACACTGATAGCGCCGGGACTTTCCACGCCCCTTCCCCGCACCTACTAGTACTCCCCGCGCCACCGAGTACTCCCCCGCGCCCCGCGCTCCCCTCAGAGGACCTGAGTTAGAACCCGCCTATTATTCCTACTTATATCCAGTCTCTTACGCAAGTGTCTTAAAACGGTTTTATGATCAATATTTAGCTCCTTAGTTATATCATAATTGCTCATATGATAATTTTCTTCAATTTTTTGAAAAATTTCATCGATATTTTCCACAATAGACCGATCAGAACGATGTGTATCTTTGACATCGAAATTTCCATTTCAAAATCGGCAAAATCAATTCGCTGCTGTTCGTCTAGTTAGAGCAGCATTTTATCCATGAACATGACAAATTTTTTTCTGCGACTTGTGCAACGTTCTTCCCCTTTTTATAATAAAAATGTAAAATCTGTCGAAAATATTCCTGATTTTCACTCATTTTCAAATTGATTAAATACGTCAATATCATTCAAACCTATGATCTATTCAAAATGTTATATGAAATAGCACCTTTCCAATATATTATATAATCTATAATAATACGTCGAACAATAGTGGCACGTAAAAAGTCAATCAGAGCTCTATTTGTCGACTACATGTGACAAGACTTTTTCTCTAACCCAATATATAATAAGTATCAATAATTCAGTAAATTAAATTTATGTTTTAACTTTAAATATAAATGTGCAAGGTTTCTAACTCTTATATGCAATACATTTCAGCCGATTTTTAATTCGGTATGTTGAAGTCTCGACAGACTCTTTTTGACAGACTGCGCGCGGTCAATGAGGTAAGAGTGTTATTTCATTTGTGCGTTTTTGTCGTACGACAGATGTGCAAGAGGTCCTCGGATCTTTCTATCTTATAATCAATCAAGCCTTGAAAAATTTATCATACGATAAAAATGCACAAATGAAATAGCGGCCTAAAGAGAATGGCGCTTCTCCTTGTCGTCTCGCGATCCAAGTGCTACACGATACTTCGACATCCAAGAAACCATCTCCTCCACTTTTGCCTTATCAACTGACGCCACACAGTGATTCAAAAAGCCTAAATTCTTGGATATTGTGTGAAAAAATGAAGTATCGAATATTAACTTTTAAGTATAATAGTAAAAATATTTTGTTATTATAACATACATTTCTCTTTCTTCAATATTATTATATATAGCATTTAACTAAATGGAAAAATAGTTGCAATCATCGAATTTCAAGCATTTTTTTAAGTCTTCTTAAATTAAGTAAAATGTGGAACACTTTTCAATACAAATTTATTACAATGAATTTTCTTTAACAAATGAATTTTCTTTTAACAAATGTTATACCACTTTCTTCGTCTCATTAATTACTACATTTTCTCGCATAACGAACTAAAAATCATGTTTTAGACATGTTATCTTATTTTCGCATTTTATTAACAAAGATGCTTAAAACCTCATTTTTAATCATGATTTTAAAAAAACACCCGTCAGTGCCAGAAAAAATCAAAATAGGAGATTAAAGTAAATGTTTTAAACAATATAAATCCATTGATATTAATTGCATCTAGGCGCCTTTTATACAGAAAAATGTTTTTAAGTTTGTTAATAACAAATTTTGCATATTACAGCCAGGGTACCAATCTTCGAATAGTTTTAATAAACATTTTTTATACGTGAAGTACACACATACGTATGAAAATTCTGATATATAAAATTGCAATTCATTGTTGATATTTGTTTTATTGTCAAATTTTTCGTTAATCAATTTCAATTATTTTAATTGTTTAACATATGAGAAATAGATAAAAAACAAATGGAAATATTGGATGTGGGAAAAAGTTCGTGGCGATTTTTTAGTAAAATTCGAATGTTTTTCTTAGAGTATTAAAATCAATTTATTTAAATCAAATATGCCATTTAAATTTAATATTTTGCCATTTTTGGGGCAGAGCCATAATCCCATCGCGATAGAACTTTTGTGATTTCTAGTCGAAAAACTGCTTCAAGTGATTTTTAAGTCTCTTTTGAAGTCAGCTTTACACCATTAAGAGAGTTCTGCAGAGACCTAAACAAATGATAGTCTGAGAGTGCTATGTCAGAACGGATGCATTAAGACTTCCCAGCCAAGCTCTCGCAATTTTTGTCGAGTTATCAAAGATGTGTGTGGTCGAGCGTTGTCGTGATGGAAGACGACACCTCTCCTATTAATTAATTCTGGCCGCTTTCTCTCAATTGCTTGTTGTAATCTCTCCAATTGTTCACAGTAAAGTTCGGAATTAATTGTTTGATTGGGCGATAACAGTTCATAATGAACGATTCCCTTCCAATCCCATCACACACACAATATCACCTTTTTCGTCAATCCAGGTTTTGCGATTGTTTGTGCCTTCTCTCCTTCCCTTATCCACGATTTTTTGCGAGTTCGATTGTCGTATGTGATCCATTTTTCATAATCAGTTATCATTCTCTTCAGAAATGGCTCAATTCCGTTTCAATAGTGTATAGCAAATGTTAATTCGATCCATCATATTCTTAATATTCAACTCGTGAAGAACCCAAATATCGAGCTTCTTTTTGTATCCAGCTTTGTGTAAATAATTTAAAACTGTTTTGTGGTCGATACCTAGTTCCCTGGCAATCTCCACAGTGCTCATATGCTTATCACGCTCGACTTTTTCCATGATTTCATCGGACTTTTCAGTGATTGATCGACCGGAGCGAGGTTCATCTTTTACATCGAAATTTCCAGTATGAAAACGAGCGAACCATTTCCGTGCTGCTGATTTTGATAGAGTATCTTCATCGTAAATCACAAATTTTTTACAAGCTTGTGCAGCGTTCTTGTCTTTATCGTAATAATACTGCAAAATGTAGCGAATTTTTTCCTTATTTATTGCCATTTTCAAAATAAAATAACTTTTGATCCACTTCACCGACTTCAATCTTTTTTGGCTCAAAACAAAGATTGAAATGTCACTTTTTAAACGCACGTCTAGTGTTGTCGATGCGATTAGTAGCTACTGCTTTAATGCCATCTAGTGAGAAAAATGCTACGAACTTTTTTCCAACTATTTAAAGTATATATAGAGTTGTATGTAAATGTAAAACTCGATTATCGTAGGGTTTTATTTAAACGAAGGCTAAAAGTTGTTTCAGAAGTTTAAAGATATTTCCCCAAAACTTGTAGTAGATAAAATGAATGCGCACGACATCGATAGCTACCTATCGTATGTGATGACTTTTTTACATTTAAAAAATGTTTGTTAAAATTATTCGAAGATTAATCGGTATCCGGTCATAACATGGTGTAAAATTTGCTATTGACAAACCAAAAACTTCGCAATTTTAAAAACGTTTTTCTGGATAAAGGGCGCGTAAATGCAATTAATATGGATGAATTTTTATTTTTCAAAATATGTACTTTAACTTCCAATTTAAATTTTTTCTGGCACTGATGGGCGTTTTTTTTTAAATCATGATTAAAAATCAGATTTTTAGCATTTTGTTAATAAAATGCGAAAACAAGGTAAGAGATCTAAAAGTGACTATTTTCAGTTCATTATTCGAGAAAGTATAGTACTCAATAAGACGAAAGTGGTATAACAGAAAGTGATTGTTAAAAGAAAATTTATTTATTTGTAATAAATTTATATTGAACAGTATTCCATATTTTACTAAAACTACTTTTAAAAATACTTAAAAATGTTTGAAATTAGATGATTGCAACTATTTTTCCATTTAACTAAATGGCATATAATATTAAAAAAAGAAAAATGTATATACTTAACTAAATATTTTCACTATTTAAAGATTAATATTCGATATTTCATTTTTTTACACAATGAATGAATTCCAAGAATTTAGGCTTTCCTCACTGTGTGAGGGAATCAGAATTTGTGCGCCATCATTGCGGCACAGTCAATAAAATGAAATTAACTATTAAAATCTATCGGTAATATAAATGGAATTTAATATGGCTGTTGATTGCGTTCGTTATGTTAATGTTTCGACGTTCATTTTATATGTAGCTGAGCTGAGCTTGGAAGAGGGTGATTTTTTGGAAGATTTTTAGGAAAATTCTGGAAAGATAAGACTTTTATCTTTGTCTCCGTTATTAATTACTTGCTTAGAGGTCTTGTATTTTTCTTTTAATATTAGATTATCAGTTTCAAAAGAGGTCATCGTCTCGGAATGTGGTAAGTCTTTTTCCTAGGAAGATCGATTATTTTTTTGTAGCTTAGTTACTCGAGTCATGGAATTTGCATAATTTTATATATTTATTTCTTTGCTTTTGTTCTTTACTGTACGTATGTTAAACATTGTCAATATAGATTACTTGCTTATATAAAAGTTATTAACACAAAACATCCAGCTTAGTTCGTAGCCTTTTCATATTATATATATTCATTATTTTAATTATTTGAACCGATTTTTTACTGAATTTAAAATAATAAAGATGGTACCATTCGGATTTTATTTCTTAATTTGGTAGAATTTAATTTGGCGCCAGTTGTTATCATATCTTTTATACAAATGATACATATCAATAAAATTCAATAAATAATGAAAATAAAATAAAGTACTACACACTTGGGTTTTACTTGTTACATGGTATCAGTATACATTTGCAATTTGAATTTTGACACAGTATCAACAACATCTTTGCGACATATATTCTTAATTCATTACAAATATTTTTCAAGTTTTAGTATTATACAAATGATGGATAAATTTCCGAAAACGTCCAACGCTCGATTGCCACGAATTTTGGTAGAAATATTTCAAATAATGTCTGTTCGAGATCGGTAATTCGAAAAAAAAAGGTAAGAATTCCTTCGGTCGACCGACAGTAATTGTTATTGAACGCACGCACAAGGCGAGCTCGTGATTTCATCTCGAGCCTGACATTAAGCCTCGTCAAAGTCAAGGATTCATTGTTCTTTAGCCTTTTCAAAACAATTCGGTACACGCAAACAGGCACCGGCAACGGAACATCGAAAGTTCTAGAACAATTCGATTCGCGCACGCGAGCGCCGCGCTCAAACGAATACGTCACGCGCTGTCACCAATCCCGCGTACGGATTTTCTGTCGCGCATGACTGTTACGTTGAACGTCGCTAGAAAAGAATCGAAAGCGCCAATCAATTTTGTACAACCAATGCCACGTGATAATTACGATTGTGGCAAAATTTAATTGGATTTCTCTCAAGAAGAAAGCCTCTTCGAGTTCTTAGAATCATAGTCTCGCTACTATACCGCTTCGTGAAATCGCCGTGCTAACCGCTTAGTGAAATCGCGATAAAACGAATTTTTCCGAGAAAATCGCCGAGATTTTCCATCACCGCGATTCCGAATACAATTTTGGAAACGGTGGCTGCATTTGATATTTTGTTAATATTTAATTAATTATATTTTTTGACTCTGTAACTGATTATATTAAAGAAAATTCTTTTGTTAAATTAAATGAAACGGAGTTCTCTTCACTGTCGTGCATCACATCACCTTGTGCCGTTCTCTCACTTGAATCTTTCCGCGCGGTGCATTCTCGCACATTTTCTGGTCCTTCGAGCCGGATTTAAACTAGCGAGAAAGACAGTAAGACAAACGCCGCATCACTTTAAAAATTTCACGATCAGCGCTCTCGCTCTGGTTCGCTCTCGCACAATGTCCTTAGATGGATTTTCACCAAAAGTTTAATATAAAATGTTTATATAAAGTTATCGTTGGAATGGAATTTCATAAATGTTGCCTTCGTGTCTAGGGGCACAGAACTTTCTACGCGAAGTGAGTTTCACCTAACCTCCTGCCCAAGAAACATAAATCTTTCTACGCGAAACAAGTTTCATTCCATCTTCTCCCTGTTTCGGAGTGCATAACTTTCCACGAGGTCTATCCCATCTACCCCCTCCCTGCAGAAAGGCGCACGAAAGGATAGATCTTTTTGGAGATCAAGAGGTCAACATCAAGGTTACTCGGACTTGAAATGAGCTGTATAAAGGAAATCCGTTTAGGTGGTATAATTTTATTTAAATTTACATTTTTAGCGTTCTTATCGGTGAAAATCCAGTTTTGTCTCACACGGGCATTCATTTGACATCATTTGGAGTACTTCTGCCAAAATTCAAGGCAATCAGACGTTTTCAGAAGTTTATCCCAAATGATTCATATTAAATATTAGTTCTGTTATAATCATGCATTAATTTTGTTCGGATAAGAAAATTTCTTATGATTATGAATACTTAATTTTGAGTTGTTTAATATTAAATTGACATTTAAGATATTTAGTTATTCGGTATCATCCAGCTTTCAAACTGGCGCGAGTTTTTATTCTTTATAGGAGAGTGATTGACAACTTCATGACAAGCAATGCTTGTTTAAAATTGGCGGATTTCAAGCGGATTTCATGTATACCTACTACTATAATTGTTCATATTAAGTGTTGGAAGAAGGTTAATAATAAAATTAGCCGAAACATGTACAGATTTTAATTTAATGTCATTCGTGTTATGGATTAAGAAATTAAACCTTTTAATTACGCATTACCTACAGCTCTTATTTCGATTAGCCCATTTTTTATTTTGTTGAATTTTTAATTTTTGTTTTGAGAATTTTTGTAACATTTTTTTCTTAATATTATTTTGTTTTATTATACATTCATTTTTCTAATACTAATATAATATATCAAAATAAATTACCTGACAACATAACACAATCAGCACCATCGAGAATGGCATTAGCAACATCTGAAGTTTCGGCTCTCGTAGCACGTGGTTTTTTTATCATAGACTCCAACATTTGCGTAGCACAAATTACTGGTTTGCCAACTTTGTTACATCTGCTAATCATACGCTTCTGTGCCAGGAATACCTTCTGCGGTGGTATTTCTATTCCCAAGTCACCACGTGCTACCATGATACCATCGGATGCATCGATAATCTCATCAAGATTCGTTATACCCTGTTGATTTTCGATCTTCGATATAATTTTGATGTTTTTACCCTTTTCACCGAGAATATCACGAATCTCAGTTAATGCAGCAGCGTTTCTAATAAAGGAAGCGAATATCATATCGACTTCGTGTTCAACACCAAACTGAAGATCACATTTATCTTTTTCCGACACTGCTGGAAGATCCACTAGTACTCCTGGTAAATTCACACCTTTGCACGAACCCAACATACCACCATTTTCAACAGTCGTAGAGATTAAATTAGAACCTAAAAAATGGATAAATGAGGTAATTCTATATATTTTTCGTACTTATTGTTATACATATTAACATTTCTCATTATCAAAATGCACAAAAACAGCTGATAAAAAAAATTGAAGCTAAAATAATCAAAAAATGCTATTACATAGTCAGAAACGTATCACATGTAACATTTCAATTTTATATTCTCAAAGACACGCACGCACGCATAGACATAAATGTACTTACTGATAGCGGAAACAATGAGAGAAATCAAACCATCGTCCACGAATATGCGATTGCCCGTCTTTAATATCTTTGAGATATTTTCGTAATCAACGTACATAACTTGAGCATTTCCTTTCTCTATATATGCCTTGTCAGTAGATAGTTTAAAAGTCTGGCCTTTAATTAACTCAACTTCAGCCGAGCGATCCTGTTAAAATAATATAATAAATTTTAAATATTACCATATAAGAATTAATTCTTGCATTTTAGATATATTAATAACGTACGCCTTCTAAAAGACCGGTACGGATTTCAGGACCCTTTGTGTCAAGAGCAATAGCAACAGGAATATTGATACCGGCACGGGTGGTTAAATTCTTTTGTGCCTGGCGAACATTAGCGATAGTCTCAGCATGATATTCGTGAGACCCATGAGAGAAGTTCAATCGAGCAATATTCATTCCTGTCTCAATCATTTTTTCTAAAATCTCCACAGATCTGGATACAGGACCGATTGTACAAATGATACCAGATAAACGGACAAAAGATACTTGACTATTGATATCCAGAGCACACATATAGTCTAATTGATTTTGAGAGTATAATGCCAGATTTGGTTTGCCAGCCATCTAGAACAATTCAATGAAATTTGAAAAAATTCGGATTATAAAAATAAAATCAATCAATTAAGATAGTCAATTAAGTAATTATGCATACTAACGACGATCTTACAGAATTCAAATCTTCACATATATTGTCAAGTTTATGACTTGACAAGGTTTAGCCGTCGCTTGTTATTCATTTAAAAATTATTAACAAAATAAGTTTAAGAAATAACTTTTCTATTGCATAAAACAAAAATTCTTTGTTTTAAAATAAAACTCTCCTGCCTAGGGACACATGACTTTCCATGAGAAGCTAGTACCACCCCACCTCTTCCCCTGCGAAGGGGCGTCCGACTTTCCATGCAAAATAGTTTGATTTTACCTTCTCCCCTTCCTGCCAAGATGCGTCCAACTTTTTACGTAAAACGAGTTCTGCGCAGGAGGGGGGGGCGGGATGGACCTCGTTTTGCGAGGATGCTCTTTGGCAGAAAAAAAGGTGGAGTGAAACCCATTTCGCGTGAAAAGTTGTGCGCCCCTAAACAGGAAGGAGATGGTGAAACTCGCTTCACATAGAAAGTAGTACGTCCCTAGTCAAAAAGGAAGATAGAGTGAAACTCGCTTCGCATGAAAAATCGAACGCCTCTTGGCAGGAGGGGAAGTGGAACTTGCTTCTTGTGGAAAGTCGTGTGCCTTTACACAAGAAAAAATTTGAGACTCTGATAGTATCAGTGTTCGAGTGAGTTCAGTTCGATGATCGTAATCGTACCAATATGAAACAATCGAAATGAGGGGAGGGAGGACTCTAAACTAAGGAACTACATGGGAATATGCATCCGCCATGTTAGCTCCTGGCAGTTGGCGTATTTTTCAAAACCAGATATTAAGGCTCCTGAGTACTCAACCAAGAACTCTGCATTGACGGTGGCGACACAAAATCATACGGCGGCCTGGCGAAACCGATAGCCACACACACAGGCACGAACCCATGTACATGTGCTCTCGGCGCGCCGAAGGCGACTGTGTGAGCTTGAGTCCTCATTGCCATTCAGCTTTCTAACTTTGTGAGTATATGATTTACCTCATAACGTTAACGATTCAATTTTTTGACAGGAGAAACGTTGCAGATATTATTTTGTAATGAAATAATCACGTTGTGTTAGGGGAAAAGATTGCTGATGAAGACTCAAACCATTAATGGAAACATTCAAGATCAAGGTTTATATATTTAATATTAAGAAGAATTTTCCCACACTAATTAGAAGCCAATATGGCGGATGCACATTTCTGCTTTATATAGTACTCTACACGGAGTAATAAGAAGACCAAACTCGAGGATAAAAATGAGCTTGAACCACGGTATTGGAAAATCCATGGAAAATCGAGACGATATGATTTTAGTGCTGTTGCGAGAAAAGTATATACCACATGATAACGCGTACGGAATACACATATATGCATGTTTTATTTTTAATACAGAAATTCTAATTTGTATAAAATTTTATTTGATTAAATAATAAATGTATCAAATTTATTAAAAAATACAAGTATATACGTTTATGCATAGTCATAAATTATCATTAAATCATCTTTCAAC
This sequence comes from Acromyrmex echinatior, assembly GCF_000204515.1. The sequence goes on along the minus strand of NW_011627459.1, from coordinate 30,963 downwards.
TTATCGACATCAAAAAACTTTGAAATTAAAAAGAATAAAAACGGGTCTTGAATGACAACTTTCCTTCTCAGAATATATTCTACACATGAAAATACATAAATTTACAGAATTACAGGAAAATGGAAGGAAAAATATTTATCAAATCTTCTAAATTGACAGTTTTCTCCAACAAGAGCGCTCAAATTGTTCTTCAATATAGCGTTCCGACACCATGTTTCGAGTCCATTTTTTTCGGCTGCTTGAGTTTAGTCTCCTTCTTATTACTCCGTGGTATCCTATCTAAACTGAAGTTGGATGCATGCCGACTCCGTAGCGCTCACGCTGGAGCAGTACTACAAAATTCATGGAATAAATCCTGGCGGAATCTATCTGACGTCTATTAAGCTGACACTTCAACTCAATCAAACGCGACCAATACCATTTTTGCTACAACATAATACATTTTTTTGCTATTTTTTTTTGCTCTATTCCCGATTTGTTTGCTCCAGCTGATTTGCTAAAATCCATGATTGTGCCAACTTAAGACTAAAGTTAGCACAGTCACAAAGAAAAAAAGCAGCAAATAAAAAATCAAGTACATATTCTTGAAGGGCTATTTTTGTGCTAATTTTTTGTTCTATTCCCGATTTTTTTGCTCATGTACAAGAATAGTACCTTGAAGAAATTAATTCTACAAACATTTTAAGACCAAAATTAGCCCTGCAATTAATTGCTTTAAGGTACTCTACTCTTGTATACGAACCAGCACAGTTACTCTTGATCGAATTTTTCGACTTTAACATTGAGCAAAAATTTCCGATTTGGGATATTCTTAGAGCAATTAATTCTACATTTTAAGATCGAAATGAGTCCAGCAATTAATTACTTTAAGATACTTTACTCTTGTACCCGAGCCAACCACATTCTTTGTTGAAATTTTTATCTTAAACGATAAAGAAAAAAATCGGGAATAGAGCAAAAAATTAACAAAAAAATAGCCTTTCAAGAATATGTACTTGATTTTTCATTTGCTACTTTTTTTCTTTGTGATTATGCTAACTTTAATCTTAAGCTAGCCATGGATTTTAGCGAATCGGTTGGAGCAAAAAAATCAGAAATAGAGCAAAAAATTAGCAAAAAATGATATCGATTGCATTTGATTGTAATGAAGTGGCTGTGCCAGCTTAATAGACGTACCTATCTGCGAACACTAGGTCATAGACTACGTGACTTGATTTCGACACATTCGTATTCAAATTCATTATAGAACATTTCTTAGCGCCCGGATGCATTTTTTATATCTTTAATCAATATTAATATTAATGCTGTAGAAAATGTTGATACATTAAGTGCAATATATTAAACATATATTAATTGAATGATAGAATGATACAAATAGCGCTATCAGCGCTCCCCGAACACTAAATATTATCTACATAAAAGTTTAATAATTTTATATCATTTGGAATAAATAAACTTATTGGTACTCTGTAAAAAAAGATTTATACGAAATTAAATATAAATATGTATTTAAATATAATTATATGTAATTATATAAAATATGTTTATATATGTTCTCTTTCTCTTGTTCATAAGATTGATTCATTCTTGTTCACATTGATTGTATAAAATCTCTGATGCATTAATATCACATTCTATATTTTTGTAAGAGGAGCATAACGATAATAGTAAAATATGTGTACGCCACTGATGGCGGCTTATGCTGCGCTAGCGCGTATGCGTGAATTTGTTCTATAAATCTTGTAACACTGCGCTGAATAAGTTGTCCCGACTCCAAGAGTGATGTGGTTTTCACTCGTATGAATGAAATACATGATGCGATGCGATATATATCGTTATCTGTCGCGTCTGTGGAGCATGCACGCTTCATTAAATGGTTAGAAGAACTTGCGAAAAGTCGAACCGTATCATTGCCAAGTTAGAGCCGTGACAGCTCCACACTGGATTCAATGCAATCGCTTGTAGTGAGTTGGTATAGCTTCATCGCTGAGGAGTCGCAGTTATTTCAAATTTTTTTCCATTTAGACAGGAGAAAAATGTAGGGTGGCTCTCATTTCGCGTAATCATTACAAAATAAAAAATTTTCTGCTTTAACAACAGAAATTATATGGAAAGATAAGTTTTCAAAGAAAATTTTTGCTTTTTAAGCAGGAAATTTATTTTAAAACAAAATTTTTGTTTTATGTAATAGAAAAGAGACGTTATTTCTTGAACTTATTTTGTTAATAACTTTTTAATGAATAACGAGAGACTAAAACCTATTGGAGGTCACTCGGAATCATGATGTTGACAACAAGCTTTAAGGTCTCTGAAATCTGTGAGATCGCCCCTATGCATAATTACCTTCAATTATTCAAATGTAAAAAAAAATGTTATAGAAAAGTGAACCAATGTAAATAATTTAAAAACTTGATTTGATATATGTATTATTCATAACACATTGCATTCACAAAAGTAAACACATTGAATTTAAAAATTATAAACTAAATTACATTAATAATTAAAGTAATAAACAATATCTATCAATAACAAATCTCATTTATAAATTTAACATGCATGAGAGCTTATTGTCAAGATAATAAAATCAAGCAATATGTAAGAGATAAAAATATTATTTTATGGAAGAATACTTTCGGTCACTACATTAATGAACCATTTAACGTAGTGGCGACCTCCTCTCATAGATAGGTCATGAATAGAGTATAATGCACAGCAAAAATAGGCATGTATGTATTTCTTACATTTTAAAGCATCATCATTTTTAGTTACAAACATAGAGTAGCAAAAATACACACGGTTTATACACGCAGAACAATTAAATGCAAGATAATAAACATACATATAATAAATATAAATTGTAAAAAAATATAATAAATTGTAAAAAAGATAACATTCATATTTCGTGAATATTTTCATATTTTATATTGCACAAAAGAGATATTAAATTCTATTTTTTCTATATCTTAAATTCTACCTTCCAAATCTAATAGTCTCAAATACATAAATTTTCAATAGTTCAATTTATGTCAAAAATAAAAAAATTATGTTTACCAAAGATCAATAAACATTTCAATTAGCTTGAAATTCTTCTATTATTATAACATCATATATATTAATTATTATCGCAGTTTAATGTATGGACACAGTGTGTTCGAGATACAGTTAACACAGTTTTTGCAGATTTGCGTACGTGCGACATGCGGATCGGAAGCTTTTAGAAGGATTCCAAGTGTCTTTAGAGGTTTCCAAAACATAAACTTGGCCATCACCTCGTCAATAAAGTCGAAAAACATAAGCTAAGCTGCATGTCGTACGTACACAAATCTCAACCGCTATAACGGCGAGCTAACTCAGATCGGTCGCAGCGCACGCGTGCTCGCATGACGCAAAACGCGTAATATGCGTACATCCCAATCAAGATTCCAGATTTAGCGGGCAATAGCGTACCGCTTGACCATCGCGCTCGAAACAGAGGGTCACCTCAGATTTTTCAATTTTGCGAGAATCTCATAGGCGAATACAAAGGGAAGCCTTTGTTCTTCAAAGAGGATAAAAGGCAAAATCAATGAAGACAACAATGATTCTCTTCTCTCTTTCTTTGCTGTTCTCGATTAGAATCAACGCTTCGCTACAAGTGCAACCGCCTAGGAGATGCTCCGCCGCCAGAAAACCGCTGCGTTCAATCCGTGATAGAACACAGTGTATCATTACATTGTTGTTATTTATCAATGTTAAACAAGGATGAAATTATTGTTAGACTAACAATGAGTCGCGTTTGTTGAGGTGCGTTCTGATTTTCATCAGAGTTCTCCTTGGATGTCATGTCATCCTTGTCAAACGTTTGTTAAACAACAAGAATGATATGATATCCGAGAAGTATATGCACACCCAGCTGAGAATCTTTGACATCCGTCGGATGTATATGCACATCGTCCTAGCGAAACTCCTTTACGGAACCCTGGTATGGGATGCGGAGGCGACGATTAGTTATTAATCAGACACTGTTTCACGTCCAACGGCGACTGGTTCTACACATCGTCAGAGAATATAGGACGGTGTCGCACGCCGTGGCCACCGTATCGCCCGCTGATCTTCTGGACAGAAAACGGGTCGACGTTTACCATATGGTGGTGTCGCCTGGTGGGCCACGAATGATGGGCGCATGGAGGGAGACAGTGAGAGATTATTATGGATGAGTCCTCTTAAATGCGCAATTCACCGCCAATCAAACTGTCGGGGCCATTGTACCCTGTCTCCGCGACTGGATAGACAGCGCATGGCGGGCTGACCTACTGGCTGACACAGGTGCTTACCAGTCACAAATGTTCCGGTGAGTACCTATGTCGTATTGCTGAAAAGCGTACCACCCAATGTTATCATTGCGCAGTATCTGGGCACCTTCAGCATATCCTAAAGAAATGCCTCGCCTAGGACATGGAGCGCGATATCCTAATCGAAGAGATGGGAGACGACCTCTTACTCTCAGCCGTGGTGTAATGTAAGCCATGGTGCGGAGTGAGAGATCGTGAAGAGCAATCTCTTCTTTCTGTGAGCAAGTGATCCTCAGAAAGAAGAAGATCGAAAAAGTGAAAAAGGGCAATCGTCCCCTTCACAATGAAGTCTGGAGGCCCAATCACCAAACTACATCATCGCCAAGTCGCCAGATCATCGTGCAGTGATGCTGGCGACGGGAAAATTGGGAACGAAACTGAACTTCCCGCTCCCCCCTACAAACCTCGGTAAGAGGTTTACATCTTTTCTCCGCGGCTTTGGTAGGAACCAGTGCGAAGGCAGCGCTGTGCGCTTTTACGCCTGGCGAGGAAAAAGGATCATGAATCGGGAACCCGACTCCGACCCACGAGAGGTGGCGTGGAGCTCCCGGGGCGATATCCGCCCGCCCTGAAGTAGGTAACGGCCTCACAGACTTGGACTCTCGCGGCTAGGACCCAGCAATAGGGCCAGCAGGCCGGGGATCTCACTGGTAGTTATGCACATGGTCCCAATGCGACCACCTCTAACACGACCTGTGTTAGGACGCCGGCGGAGATTTTAGTGAGTATGAGTCCCGCATAACCTTCAGTCCATTCTCGCGCCATTTCTCCTACCTTATCAAAAAAAAGTCAAGTACTTGCCTAACTTGTACATAAGTGACAAAGTTGGACAAGCTTCTCTGGAGAATAAGACGTCCCACATCGACATGAGAACGGTACAAGTCACTGTTTAGTCCAGATGGCTAAAAGTTCTCATTGGTTCGGTATAGCCAATGATTTACTAAAAGTGCTATCATTTACTTTCATATCCAGGATGAAGAATCTACAGATTTTTCCCCTTGTTCTATTTTAAGTAATAGTACTAATTCAAGTTCGCTGTCTGCAAGAAGTTCACAGCAAAGCCAGACAAGCAATTTCAGATAGACAACGTTCTCGAAGCTATTCGAGTATCAGATTAGAAAGTCTTTCAACAAGTCGGTCACAACGTTAACAGTCCAACCAGGTAAATGTCGAAATTCATATAATATATGAGCAATCACTGCATTACGCTGATCATCGTGGAAAGGAGGAATCATTTTTCCCTTAAGGAAAATCACAGGAAATTCCCTCAATCCATACAAAACAATAAATATAACTAATATTCTTGAGACTTCCGCGAGTGCTTTCTTACAGATTATGCGTTTCGCAGGTTTCCTCCGTGTCAAGATCCATTCTTGGAATGCCAATGTTTCGTGAACCTTGCAGTCCACTTCATTAGGACGAGGAACAGCCTGATACTGAGCTGTTCCTTCCGGTCGTTTCTTTTTTATATTACGCTACTTGTTGGAGTGATAAGGGGGAAAAAGAGAATTGTGAGGAAGGGAGAAGATGGGGAAATCGGTCAGTCTTTAATAATCGGGAGAATTGTTTTCCATATTTTATTTATGTTGTAGCCATTATCTCTATTTAGATTGTTAGGATGTTTTTGTAACTCTATGGCTTCTCTATACTTTCTTGAAAAGTATGATGTAATGTTGACTATTGTGGTCGTTTTGTCAAACAGTATTTGATGTCCTGTTTCGATGTTGTGTTCTGATAATGTTGATTGCGTGACGTGTTTTAGCCTGACATCAACTTGGTGTTCCTTTATTCATAGGTTGATTCTCCCAGTTTCTCCAATATATACTTGCCCGCAAGAACAAGCTATTTTGTATACTCCTGCGGAGCTGAGTGGAAGTCTATGATCTTTAGAATTTCTTAGGATTTGTGCTATCTTTTGGATAATTTGAAGAGTTCGGATATTCTATTAGTTTAATATCCTGCCAATCAGATCTGTTGTTCCTTTGACATATGGGAGAATGGATAGGATCCTTTCGTCTGATTGTGTGTCAGAAACCATTGTCTTGTTTGCATGTTTATTGATTGTTTTGATGATTATATTAATTATTATTTATTGATTGATTGATGATGTCTTTTTGTCGTGTCTGTTTTTCTGTAAGGCTAATTTTAAGTGATTGAGTTCTGTCTGTAGATGTTCTTTTTCAGAGATGGTGAAAGCTCTATGTACAAGTGAATTGATTGCAGGCTATTTTTGTGCTGGGTGGTGATGCGATTCGGCATGTAGATATCTATTTGTGTGTGTTGATTTTCTTACACTTGATGGCCTAAGGTATCGTTAGCTTTCTTAGAGACAAGAACATCTAGGAAGGGGAGTTTTTTGTTTTCCTCTATGTCTACAGTGGACATTTAAATGTTGATTGTTGAAAAAAATAAGGAATTTACTGAGTTCGGCTCTACCGTGTCTCCATATCACGAATGTGATACTACATAACGTATCTACATAACGGAACCAAACTTCTGGTTTTTTGAGTGTTTTCCTGAGAGCCTCTTTCTCAAAATACTTCATGAAGATGTTGGCGGTTACAGGAGAAATAGGAGAACCCATTGCCGCTCCTTTATTCATAAAATTGGTTGTTATAGGAGAAGTAAGTGATTGTTAAGTAGTGCTCTATTAGCGGGATGAGGTCGGACTTTATATGACTTTTATTATGTTTGATGTGTCTTTTATTGGGACTTGAAAAGGAATTCTACATCAAAACTTACAAGCAGTAGTTTTAGAGGTTTGTGGTAGTCCGTATAGTCTTGGTGGGAGAGGATTTGTAGATTTTAATGTTGATTTGATTTTACTGGGAATGTTGCTTTTTTCACCAGGATGTTGGTGTTCTGCGCGATTGTAGTTGGATCTTTGTCAAGCTTTTTGTATGTTTTGTCCAAGAGAAGGTTCTTTATCTTTTTCTATATGAAAAATATGGAAAACCATTCTCTCGGTTATTGAAGACTGACCGATTCCCCCACCTTTCGCCTCCCACAATTCTCTTTTTTCCTCTTACCACTCCAACAAGTAGCGTAATATAAAAAAGAAAGAGAAGGTAAACGACATACCAATCTCAACGGAGACTGCGATAGTGAAAAATATCCTATATCTAAGAACTACATTCAGTACGAGCCTCCTAATCTTAATAAGAAAGTAAGAACTTCTTTTCCAGATTCCATCTTTATCAGAGCAAGTGTATTGCGGAAAAAACAAGAAAAAGTATCAATATGCCTAGCGGCGTTAGGCTCAATTCTGTCCAATTTGTCTATACACTGAAAAAAATGTACTAAATTTTAATAAATATTTGTTTAAATAATACCAGTTGAATATTTACTAAATGTAAATATATATTTATTTGATACAAGAATCATTAATTTAATTTACCTATTATTATTTTATAGTGCCGGTTTTTTCATATGAATTTGTGCGTTTAATCGATCTGGAATAGTTCACTTTGACTCCTCAGATTCTGATGTAAGATTTTGATTCTTTTTTACAAAATTAACTGTGTATCAATATCACATTTTTCTTTCTTTTTAATACTGTTAGACTACTAAACCGTAATTTTTACATTATTGACTCTGATTGGCATCTAATTTTCGCTTAACAAATTATCGATGATTAACACTACAACTTTTACATTACCGACTTTATTTTTACCGAATTTTCGCTCAACAACAAAATATTGAGAATCAATCAATTGACAATTGTAATAAAGGATTTGACATCTACTTTTCAACTATCAATCAGTATGTACAATATTCACAATTATTTGATGTACATGTAGCTCAAAACCAGCACAACATTTTGCGGCAACAATATTACATTAATGCCTACACTATTTTTTGTTTTATGTCAAAATTTATATAATAATTTTATATTAGCGATTTAATTGTTTATGCTGAAAAAATGACCCATAGTCACGAAACATTCATTTATATACAATAATAAATATCTTAATTAGTTAACTAATATATCTCAATTTTGTTTGATTATTGACTTGATTTTTTATGTTTTTGCTTTTGCATAATACGAACAATTTCTATACTTTTATTACTATTTTATTTAGCAAATATTTATTTTCCATAAATAAATGTTATATTAACCTATTCAAACAATTATTTATTAAAATTTAGTAAATTTTGCTCTCAATATAAATAAGACATTCGAACGAGTTGATTAGAGTTTTGAGTGATTAATGTAAATCGCATTTTGGTCAATCTGCAACGGCACGAGACTACCAGGCGCCTCATCCTGATAGCTAACCTATTAGGCGTATGACTTTGCTCATTCGGTTTTCGTATAGATGGCTTTAACGGTAAGTGGTGATCGAAATAAATAGATCATAGACGTCACACAATAAACTTGGGAATCTGTCAACATAATCCAAAAAGAAACATTAGTCGATTTGTGTCTGCATCATAAAGTTATTCTCGATTGAAAATGTCAGTTTACGAGCCAAATTCTTGTCATTTGCGGGAGGTTTTAATTTTCTGCTTCAATATGATGAAATCTGCGGCTGAGGCTCATCGAATGCTTTCAAATATTTATGGTGAAGCCGCTATTAGTGAAAGAACGTGTCATAAGTGGTTTCAACACTTCAAGAACGGTGATTTTCACATCGAAGACCAGCATAGCGGTGGAAGAGAGAAGGTTTTCAAAGATGCAGAATTGAAGGCATTACTTGATTAAGACTCTTGTCAAAATAAAAAAGAATTGGCACGATCATTAAGAGTGACTCAATCAGCCATTTCAAAACGTCTCAAAGCCATGGGAATGATTCAGAAGCAAGGAAATTGGGTGCCGTACGAGTTGAAGCCGAGAGATGTTGAACGACGTTTGTTTGCTTGTGAACAGCTGCTTGAAAGGCAAAGACGGAAGAGCTTTCTGCATCGCATTGTGACTGGGGACGAAAAATGGATT